>JAMWET010005854.1:0-17500 GCA_024036415.1 Prochilodus magdalenae
CTTTAGAGTAGAACCCCAGTTCAGGGTCATCGGGGTCGTTAACTATGCATCATTATATTGTAAATCTGGACCGGAATATAAATCCTGTCTCCGTGTAATCTAAGAGTAGTACAGATTGTAGATTACTGTAATCTGGATACAGGGGATATTAACGCTAACGTAATTTTAAAAAGAGGCAGCACTCACACGCAATCGCTGTAATCTGAAGTGGGAATATGACCTACAGATTAGTAATCTGTAATCTGGAGCAGGAAAGCAGACACTAGGTACATGTAATATGGACAAGGTCAGTGGATTCCATGATCTTTAGATTAGCGTAATCTAGAGGAGTGAATAAATACCGCGGATGTGTCGTGTGTGTAGCTGTGCATTGGTAATCGTGAATGGTGAGGTGTGAACTCCAGGTTTGGCTAATGAACTGGATTGGGGAATAGGAACTCCAGATAAGCACCTGATCCGACTCGGTTAGTAAACTCTATTAATCTAAATTAGAATAAAGCATCTGTAATCTGACTCCGGTAATCTGGACCGGGGAACATGAACTCTCAAATCTGGAACAGGGTCTCACCGCTGCCACTCGGCTTTGGGTCTTAGCTGGAACTTCAGCAGACACTCCGCTCGCACGTTGGGCACATGCAGAGCAGCCTGGGGCTCCTACAGCAACACAGAGGCGGGAGAGATGATACAGGTTAACGAGCAACAGCATCTCTCCTTCACTTCAACTACACGTTTTAAACGCGATAGATAGATAGATAGATAGACAGATAGACAGACAGACAGATAGACAGAGGGTTAGATAGACAGAGGGATAGATAGACAGAGGGATAGATAGACAGACAGACAAACAGACAGACAGAGGGATAGATAGATAGACAGACAGACAGACAGACAGATAGAGGGATAGATAGATAGACAGACAGACAGACAGACAGACAGATAGAGGGATAGATAGATAGACAGACAGACAGACAGACAGACAGATAGAGGGATAGATAGACAGACAGACAGAAAGATAGACAGAGGGATAGATAGACAGACAGACAGAAAGATAGACAGACAGATAGAGGGATAGATGGATAGACAGACAGACAGACAGATAGATAGATAGATAGGGCTGTAGTAAGGGTGGTACCGTGCTAGCGTAGTGCTGGAGCGGAGGAAAGACGTCGGCGTGGATTAAATTCAGCTGCGTTTGGATCTTTTGGCTCCTGACGTTGTGGATGCTGCACGCCTGCTCGTTCATTACCATGTGCTCCGTGCTGGAGGGGAACCTGAGAGAGACAAGCATTCATTAACACAACACTAAGCCTGGTTCATCATCCTCGAGACAAACCATACTGAGACAGACTTCTGTATGTGTATCTCAATACATACTGATCATATCAGTCTAAATTTATCACCAGTTATTGATCCTGGTCACCTTTATCTTCATTCCCAACACACCTGAGTGCAACTACGCCCACCAAACAACAAAGGGTTAGCATCATGGTGCACGGCTAATGCATCAGCATCCCTATCCACACGATGGTTTTTATACTATGGCGTGTCATACAGCCCGATATCTTCCCAATACGCAGCCTTACAGCCACACATACTAAATTCCTATACTCACGCACTTAATGTAGCTTTCCAGTAACCAATAATTCATTTAGGGGTGAGAGCTGAACACTGAACACACTGATGAACCCAACACTGAAATGTAGGAGGAGCACCGTGTACCTCTCCATCCAGCGCTGGTACTCCTCTGCTTTCAGCACCGACTCGGGCGTCATGTGCACCACTAGAGTGGCTCCATCTTCTCCACTCTGATATCTAACACACACACGCACACACACACACACGCACGCACGCACACACGCACGCACGCACACACACACACACACACACACACGCACGCACGCACGCACACACACACAGACACACAGAGACACACAGACACACACAGACACACACACACACAGACAGAGACAGAGACAGAGACACAGACACAGACACACACACAGACACACACACACAGACACACACACACAAACAGAGACACACAAATACACACACACAGACAGACAGACACACACACAAACAGAGACACACACACAGACAGAGACACACACACAGACAGAGACACACACACAGACAGAGACACACACACGCGCACAGAGACACGCACGCACACACACACACACATGTTAATGTTAAACAACAACCTAATAAGTGCTAATAACGGTCAGAGGTCATAATGAGGTCATTAACATTTTGAAAGTGATGTGTTGATGCTCCCATGATCATGGGGGCCACAGATATTAATAGTCAGTACACCGGACAGTAACTGAGTCTAGGGTGACTTTACCTTTGGAGGATCTCGTTAGTGCAGAGTGGCTGAATGAACTTCTCAGAAGGGCAGTCGATCACGATGAACACCGGCCCTGGGTCAGTGGGAGTGCACACTTCATCTGGTCGGATCTGAAGCACACAGTAAAGCAACCGTTACATCATATACCTCCTCTGACTCGGGACTCTAGCACTTTCAGTCCAGGAGGGAGGGGAAAACAAAGTGTCGAGTTTACACCCTGTGATTTAACCAGGCAGGACGAGGGAACGAAAGGAGGAGTAAAGGCATCTGTGCATATGTGGGGCACACACTACAGCCCCTCGTCCCCATTTTTAAAAATACCCCCACGACTCAAAAGTGACTTACACCGGAGACCTGACTTAGCCTGGAAACAGCCAGGGAGCCGGCCGAAATCTGAATATTCATCCTTCATACTTCCATATCCCCATAACCACCAAACATAATGCAGCTGAGTCATCAGTGTTCGGCTCAGCCTCTATTACTGCCTCCTCCTCTCTGTGGAGCTCTCTGCGCATAGGCACCACCGTTCGGCAGCCTGATCCCGAACTCTGATTTCTTAACCCGTCCGGTTCTCTCTCAACCCTTCGATGGTTCATTAACCTTAACGCTACACCGCACTCACTTGGTCAGGTTTATTAGTGGCTCCTTACCTCCTTTCCTTCGTAAGTCACACTCTTCCCATCTTTTAGGGCAGCTATGATTGGTCCAATAGCCGCTGTCCCCCTACAAATCAGAAACAGAAGCATGAGGTCCACACACAAGACTGGAGAGGTGAACGAAAGTCCCGGGTCACAGGTAAATCATTGCGTTCAGAGCGAGTTGGAGGAACACGCATATGAGATCAGGGTTCCTCATAAAGTCCAAGGACTCATGGCCACATGTTCAGCTTCACAAAGCCAGGCCAGGACGCAACTACAAGTGGCTTTACGTCTGGGGACCTCTCCGTGGCACTCAGTCACTTGCTGCACGCCACATGGGAGGGAAGAGGCATGCATACTACAGGTATCTGAAGAAGGTCAAGCTCCTCCCACTGCCACAGTGTTAACATGGTCTCGTTATGCTGATATGATGACTTTAGATTTTTAATATTTACGTGATGTGCTTTTATGTTCCTTCGTTGCTTCACACTTGCAACAAACGTTAGGTAACAGCTGGCATCCCATTTCATCGTTCAGTGTTTCGACTCTGTGTGTCATAACACAAGCTAATGGATTACGAACCAGCTCAGTCCTGACTGGCACACGGGCAGCTGGTTGCCCTGCTGTGTGAGACAGGCTCCTGGTGAAATCCGTTCCTCTAACCCCATTCAAAAACATAACCCAATCCCAGATCGGTATTCTAGCTCTGAGAGTTCTGATGCACATGGGCGGGATCCGTCTCTGGTGGGTACTCACACAGGCAGGCCCAGCTCTTTGGCTTTCTGCACCAGGAAGTTCCCTTTTTTCGGATGCAGCTGGAAATGAACAACAGGAAGTCTCGTCAAACAACAGGTTAGACGCAGTTATACCGGAGTTCGCTGTAGCCAGAGGGGGCAGTTACCTTACAGACGAAAGCGATGACCAACGAGGGGTCCCGAGTAGTCCTCTCACCGCCTGCAGGGAAAAACAAAATCTCACATCATACAAAAAGACCACCACTCCCTGCGTTTGTGACGGACACCCTGCCTCATCACCACAAGAGTAATAAGAGTCTAATAATGCTGTCGGAGAATCTCAAGGGACACTAATCACTAATAATTCAGACACACGGATATGGAAAGCCGCCCGTGCCTGCTTCGTAACCAAGGTTACAGTGGAAGGCAATTTCACATCTGGAACTGCAAAGCCACCTTCATCGTTTATATTAATGAAGACGGGAACAACAATATATATTTTATATATATAACTTATATAATATATATATATATATATATATATATATAATATATAATAGATATATTATATATATATATATATATATATACAGTCCGAGTGTAAACGCCTCTATTCAGCATTCTTATCCGATATCGTACCAACCGGTCTACTGAAAATGACATCATCAGCCTAACAAGCTGGGGGAGAAGGAAATTCCTTGATGTATTTAAACGCAGAATTTGTGAGCGTTTGGTTTTTCCGCTTTTGCTTTAATGATGGCGGGCAGACAAGCTGGCACGGAGAGACGGCCCAGCCGAGAGACGGCCCACCCGAGAGACGGCCCAGCCGAGAGACGGCCCAGCCGAGAGACGGCCCATCCCAGAGACGGCCCATCCGAGAGACGGCCCAGCCGAGAGACGGCCCAGCCGAGAGACAGGTGAGCACGCATTTCAAAGGAAGGAAGATTTAAATAAAAAAAAAAAAGTTTCCTACAAAGACTTCCACACAGTCCATATCCCAAAGTTTCTTAGTTTTAACAGTAACTAGTACATAGTATTAATTATTTAAATTTATTTATGTTTTATTTATTAATTAATTACATTTATTCTTCTTAAAGTCACCTGTGTTTTTATTTGGATACTTTTGGTTGCGGTCGCGGTATTTTGACAGACGGTAAGTAGTTAGTGCTGTGAGCTGTCCATGTGTCATTAATTAGCTCCATCCTGTTTACATTTTATTGAACATTGCCATCACTGTTAAGTTGTAGTAGTAGTAGTCGTTTCCATTACTATACAAGTCTATTTGTTTACTTTCAGCAACTGATAAAAACAACAACAGCAACAATAATAATAATAAAATAATAAAGAGGTAAACAGAAATCAAGAATAAAGCTCAGTTTGAGTGAAGGCGTGCTGCCTCCACTTGTTTAACTGCTAGTCTGTTTACTGGATCGGCGTCTGGAGCGGCGGTCTGGAGGCGGCGTCTCCTGGTAAGCGGCGCGAGGGGGGGGGGGGTACCGCACGGCGGAGACGCGGCGTCTGGAGCGGCGTCTGGAGCGGCGTCTGGACAGCGGCGTTCTGAGCCTCTTTCTGTTTTATATGGTGGTTGTGAATATTGCTATTTAATAACCCAGCCCTGGGTTACTTAAACCACATAATGGCACCGAACTCATCTCTGTAACGAGTAACTAAACTGCTGTGGCAGCTGCTGAAAATCAGCTTTTATCAAAACCCCAGACCAAGCTTCAGATTTTTCCATGATCGCTGACGTGTGATTCGACTGCTGTACCTGACACTTCATGCGCGCGTCTTGATCGCTCTCTTGTCAGTCTGGGCTTTCCTCGCATCATCGGATTGCCACAGCTCCCTCCGCTGGCTGGATGATGCACTGCCGTTTGGACTGCTGCTGCGCCTCACTCCCTCAGCTACACACACACATGGAGACACAGGCGCACACGGAGACAGACAGACACACAGACAGATAAATATATACATGTATGTGCAGGTACTTCAGTCCATCCATACTGGTGTTAAATGCAGGAAGCATAAGGTATTTCAGGTATTTATATTTTGTACAGGTATTTTACAGTCCACATTATCACTGGTTCCAAGATATTTTGGGGTTTTATTATTTTGAATAGCAGTAAAGTTCACCAACACAGCAAATAAGGGGTTTATGGAATAAGCTATCCCCCCTTCTGGTCTTCATCGCTTGGTAGCAAATGCATAACACAACCTCAAACTAAATTTAACAGCTGATAGCTACATGAGTCATTTTGTAATTGAGAAATTCATAATCAGTAGATTATTTGATTATCAGAACAGTCATTTGATGCAGCCCCAATCATGACTCATTCATACGGGATGAGGATCTTAGCATGCATGTCAGAGATGAAAGTGGCTGCACTATTTACTCCATAAGTATTAAAGTATTAAATTTCAATTTTCATCAATTTACCATTTACTGCCCTGTTACCACTGCCATGAACTTGGGGTTTCACTGCCGACAGTCAACATCACTAAATATTAAATGAGGCATTTTAATTACATTAGGAATTCCGAGGGGGAGACTGAGGTAGGACAGTACACTGCAGCATGATTCCAGCCACAGCGAATGAGAGCTAAGGCTTCTCCATACCCTGCTCCTTCACACAGATTATAATAAAACATGTACAGGACTGATACAACCTCAGAGCGTCTCCATGGTGCTTCACACAACGTAAAAAGCACAGACGGGGCAAATTTACCGTTCTGGGCCAAACCCCTGGTGTTGGTGGTAAAGGTGGCTGTTGTAATTCACTAATTGGGCCTGATGGTCAATCAATATCCACAATAAGACCAAAGGGGTGGTCACTCTTCGTCTGGAGCTTCTGGAACTGACCACTTACCAAATATGGGCACTTGGGTGACGGTCATGGTGTCATCTTTAAATGCTGGTTCAGTATACGGCCTCACAGCTGTGCACCAACACAAAGGGTGGGGGGGGATCAAACAGACCACCATGAGTATGAAGTTAAACTTTAAAGCTTCAAATGGAAACATCTACTGATGCACACAGAGGCACAGGGGGGCTCAGGGCTCAGCTTACAGAGTTTGATGTCTTCTAAAGGTCCAGAAAACACTTTGATGGCGTTTAAATATTTCTCCTGCAAAAAAACAAAAACAAATTATATCAGATCACTGATACGACGTTCCATCAGTTTCTGCTTTACATTATAAACATCCTTTGGGGTTCAGTATCATGGTGACCCGAGAAAGAGAGAGAAAAGGAGAGAGAGAGAGATGAAGAGAGAGAGAGAGAACTTAGAGATGAGAGAGTGCGAGGAGAGAGAGAGAGAGGAAAGAGAGAGAAGAGAGGAAAAAGAGAGAGACGACGGAGAGAGAGGTTGAGAAGAGAGAGAGAAAGAGATGAGAGTCGGGCAGGAGAAAGACCTGACGAGAGAGGAGAGAGAGAGAGGGGGGGGAGAGAGAAAAAGAAAGAGAGAGAGAGGAAAAAGAGAAAGAGACAGGCTGAAAGACAGAGAGAAAAAAAGAAAGAGAGAGAAAAGGAGAGAGAGAGAGAGAGAGAGGGACAGAGAGAGAGAGAGAGAGAGAGAGAGAGAGAGAGAGAGAGAGAGAGAGAGAGAGAGAGAGAGAGAGAGAGAAGAGGGGACAGAGGGACAGAGAGAGAGAGACAGAGAGAGAGAGAGAGACGAGAGAGAGAGACCATACCAGCTGTGGAGGTCGGAAGGGGAAAGAACACACTTCAGGGACCCCTGTGTCCTTCAAGGTGAGGATCACGTCCCTGCAGGGAGAATAATCTCAGTCAAGACACACTGCAGTTTCACTGATCCACAAATCCTCACCCCCCATATACTCTACCAACCTGCAACGGTGCCACCCCCACCACCCAACAGCTGTAGGGAGCTAATCAGAACCCCCGGTTAATGGGTGGTATAGAAAAAGAGACCCTGGCCGAGTCGTTTTGGCCTCAACTTACAATCTGAGTGACCAAAACGTCATCAGAAAATCCGGTTCTGCCAACAGTCTTGGAACAGCAGAAAAAGCACAGTAAATCCTATATATTGCAAATGAGATGAAAATGGGATGAACGGGATGGAGGGCAATCCCATTTGGATTTCCAATGGATACTGGTCTCAGTTTGGACACACTTCATTCGATTTCAGATGTCCTATACGTCACTCATACAACAAGCCAAACAACTGGCCAACGTAAAGCCCGGAGTGACGGAGGGGGCTGAAGGAGCCCTTGAGGAGTGAAACTGACGGATGTTTCACAGGGTACAACTGAAAAGCACCTTCAGCGTATAAAAAAAGCCCCGTCACCGGTGTCCCTTAGTTACCGATGCCTACAATTGTGGCCCATAGAACGAGCAAACCTATGCCGGACAGGACTACCGATGTCTGGACACACAAATCCCGTACTGATCACTGGCAAATAGCAGGGGCAGCTCAAAAAAATCTTGATCTGAGAGAACATATCCGATCTCCCTGCAGCCAGAACCACAGCCTGACTGTCAGGTACCTGACAAGCCTCCGACTGGTCCCCCCAGCTCAACCTGGTCAGGAAAAAATGGTGTCCACAGCGAGCCGCCTTTCAGCCTAAAACAGGAAAAACACACGGATGAGGTCCCACAAACTGAAAACCAAGCATCTCTGCATTAATAAAACTACCAATTAAAATAATTATTAATATTGTGTAGTACTTGTGTTCCTGCATCAGCCTCCGGGTCCCCTCACCACAGTTAAAACAGGTACCTATGAAGAGAAGCAGCACCGCACCCTTTATTTTCTATGGACCTGGTAATGAAGATACAGGCGAGTCCTAAAGTCATCAAGGCCCGAGGGCCCACACGGGCTGATCAGACCAGGAACCACTTATGGTAGGCATTCCTCCCACGTGGGAGTGTGGCATTCACATGAGGGGATACTAGGATGGCATGATGTGCATCAAAAGTGTGTATCCACGCCTGAAACACCTGCAGCCCACGGTGATCTGTACCTCAGTGTTTTACAAACACACACAACAAAGACCTAGTTATGCTTTACATGGAAAATACTAGGGCTGCCCTCTAGGGGACGACGAGTCGAATCGTCAGTCAGAAAAAAACCCTTAAGTCCACCAGACAAAACAGTGACCCTTTTGTAAAGGTGTCCTTCGTAAAAACAGACTAAAGCTCTTACAGGAAAAACTCCACGAAGTTTAAGAATGTAAAAGGACATGTTTAATAATATTAAAGGGAATAATAGAAATATATATGTAAGTTCTAGCTGGGCTGTCTGACAACATGCGTGCTAATAAAGCTAAATCAAATTTAACGGGTCACCGCTGAAGGCAGCTGAAGCTGTGAAGCTGAGCAAAACACAGGGGGGACGATGTCTCAGAGAAGAGGAGGAGCTTCTTGAAGAAGAGGATTCCGAACAAAACTAAACCGAATTCTGCTCTTCATTCAGTCAGACGTTCCAACACTGCCATCCAAACGAGGGAAAGCTGACTTTCCGGTTTAGGACATAACGAGCCCTGTTGTTTGCGGTTGAAGGGAGAACGGAACGGACAGCGAGACGTTTGTTTATTATAACTCTGTTATTTTAAAACCGAAATTTACAGATAATTTATTATTTATTTCGTCTACAGCTGAGGATTATCTTTATTTAAGGCATGAGGTACAGTCACTTAATACGCCTGCAATGCTGATTAAACGAGAGAATTAATTTCAGCGTGGGTAATAATAATAATTTAAACTTCCCCAGGTTTACCATTCTTCTGGTTAATCCCATAAATAGTTGTAAATATGGACTAATCTGGTTTGATTTAGCAGCGTTATTATCTTATGAGAGATGAAAGGCGAAGGCTCCTCCTACTGAAGAAGCTGTTAGGAGTGAGATTAAAAAGTCTATAAGCTATAAGCGCTAATGTTTAGTATAAGTATGAGCTGCTGCCCGGCGCTGTATCCTGTAATTAAACCAGGCTCCAGTTCAGATCAATCATCATAAGCCCCTCCTCTTTCAGTTCCTCTTTAGAAATATGTTCCTGTGACTCTGCTGACTGTGTAAATGAGGAGGATCAGATCTGAACCGTGTGCAGACTGATTTACTGAGTACTAGATAATGCACATGGAGAAACACCATGAGCGAATAGTCGAATCAGAGTCAGGTACAGGCCTGAATGGCCTCCACTCCACATTTAAACACACCTACACTAACGTACGTTACACAATAACACACGCCACCCAGGCATGTAAACAACTGGGCTCAACACAGAACAACAAAGTGTCACTGATTGATTCCAGTTTTTAGACCCTAGTTAGAACATTCTGTACTGACACTAAAACACGCAACTAACCTCAGGAAGGCTGGCTCAGCCGTCAGTGTTGGCAGAGGTTTAACCACAGAACGTCCCTACTGAACGCGTAAAAGGGAACCGCTGCCCATACCCCAGGTACTTCATCTGTTTAACATCTGCTGTTATAAGATCACTGAAATCTTGACGGTGTATTTAGTGTCATCATGCCTGGTTATGTTTTACTGATGCCTCAGTTAAATCTCTGGACTCTATCAACTCCCTGTACGGATACACTTTGATTCTCTGTTAAACAGGGGTTCTGATTCTCAGTTACTGAATCCCTGATAAATAGTCCTTACGATCAACTGCTCGTGGACAGTCCTTCAGCACGACCACTGGAATGAAGAGCAAGCTAAGGCTGACCATGTATGAACACCCAAACATTCGCGAGTTGAGGGGGAGTTGACTGACACGTGACGTGCTGATGTTATTATTGCAAGGTTGTTTAAGGCCTGGGGGCTCGAGCCCTGGGAAGTCCCGAGGCCAGGCTGGGCACTCCTGGTAGGGGTGCTGATCTAGGTCTGTCCATGTCCCCTCCTTTCCTATAAGGCTATAGAGGACTCGTCTGGGGAGAAGGGATCTGATCCTGTGATCACTAGTTTCTCTGGAATTCAGGAAGAAACCCGGAGAGTGAACCGTGTTACAGAAGCAAAGAAGCAGAGGTGACGTGTTGATTAATTCCTCACTCGTTACGTCACACACAGATGTGCGGGGGGGGATATTTAAATGAGGTTGGTATTTGTTTGAGGTCGGTGATATAATCAGATGTTTAGATTATTTAGTTTGAGATTTTATACGATTCTTTAATTATAAACCCACTCTCCCATCATTACTGAAACATGTACGTCATCATCAGTCTATCCCTCAATCTCGGTGTATATTAGCCGAGAAGACGTAAAGCGCGCTCCCGCTCGCTCCCTCTGCTGTCCCCCAGCGCTCACCCCACCTGGACCAGCGTGCACGGTACACTCGGCCCTGGGAGCTCCGGTGTGCGCGCGCTTCTCTCTCCTTGGAGCGCACGTGCCGCACAGCGCCGCGTCCTTCGCCGGTTTTTCTTCCCGGGTACCGCGTCCCGGCCCGGTGGTCGTGGCAAGGGTGTGCTAGGCTTTCTTGCTCCTGCTGCTGCTGCTACACGGCCGCAGGGCACGCGGACGCTAGAGACAGTCTCACCGGCGTCTGGCGTCACCTGTCCCCGAAGAGCGTTCTGGTAACGGCGGCGCACGCTTTCACGAATCGCCACTGCGGCCGCGCGAGAAGCGTAGCAGAGCCGCGAGCATGGAACCGAGACAGAGCGCGAATAGGAGACTACCGGGAAAACAAGGCGGAGCGCTCGAGCACACTGATTTGTTTTTCCGTGAATTACCAAGCAAAAGCACGAGAGAAGGACAGACTAGCAACAGCCCACGAGCCATGTGGGAGAGATCGGGGGTACTTCCGGCCGGCGCCGGAGTGATGACGCAAGATGATAAAAACACTCCAGCGTGACACCAGGACGTTATGTCAAACAACGAGTGTTTTATTAGATTTGGATTGTTTTTTGTATTTGGTTTTGTTCTATAAAACTAATTTATTTAAAAGAAATTTATAAAGTACCAACAACCAAACATAGAAATAGCAGATTCTATTATTTTTAAATTGTTACTACCATCATTTTTATATGCATCTTATTCTGTTTATTATTTTTACTTTGTTTTTATTTCTTTTAATTCGTATTCCACGTTAAACTATTTTTATTTACAGTCCTACAAACCGTCCTACATTTGAAACTTTTTAAAAACCATACACAAATTAATAATAATAAAATATGTGTGTTTGTATATATATATATATATATATATATAATTGTGTAAACTGTATAATTATGAGCATGCCTCGTTTTGGAAACATGGTAATGAAATCTCAGCCAGATATTTACGAAATTATTAGAAATACATTTACAAATTATAACTTACTTTAAAAACAAAATAACTAATATTAAATTAATACTAAAGTGATTTAAAACTGTTGATTAAGTATCTTCAAATACCACAAAGTGACAGACCTTCAACACTGTATGACTTAAGCAGTTATATTTGCTTCTTTGTGTATCTTCACCCCTTACATTTATTTTTAGTTCAACTGGATTACATATACTGTATTTTACATATAGATCTGTAAATATAGAAATAATGTCCACAAAATGAAATATTAGAAATACGTAGGAAGAATTTTCAGAAGTCCTGGGCGTTTTCCCAGTCCAGAGATTTACCCTGCACTCCTAAAGAGTCTGGAATTCATCTTGAAGTCTACAGTACCTAATTGCCTGAATAAATGCACGGCCTGAATGTCGGGTTTCAGAGTTTTGTTTATTTATTTATATATAAGAACTTGTTTCATTGTAACAGTGAGGACACAGTCATTGCTAGGCAGAGAACCAGGTTATGAAAAAAACCAAACCCCCAAAAAAAATCGCCTTCCGTCCGCAGGCCAGTGGTTACCAAACCCCCATGCTCTGCACACATTTTTTTTTTTGATCAAGCTTGCTCTCACACCCCAGTCCCAGATCATTAAGGGATGATTTAGTCTTGTACAAAGAATGATTCGTTTTTTGAGGCCAAGTTTTGTTTTCCCACCGTCCTGACAGCGTAACAGTTTTTTTACCACTGACCATTCCTCTGCATAAGATCGGAGGATCAGAAAGTTCGTTCGACTTCAAAAGATGAACTTCTCAATAAAATTAAAAAGGGCCGGTTCAGCTTCAGCAGCAGTCTCCGCAGGCGGAAGGAGGTCTCATAAAACAAGAACATCTGTTCTCTGTGAGAAACGCTGGGTTAAATTTGGGGAACCAGGCAAAATGCTTGGGATACCCTCACTATACATGTACCATCGAAAGCCTCAAAAGGCAGGGGCCGCCAGTGTGACAAGTGGTCGTTAGCCATGGTGTAATGTAATGTGGTCAGCAAGACTGAAAGGTTCCCCACAAAAAATCCAACTAACCTATGAAAGTCCTGTCAATCATTTTTATGACCTTCCTGCGAAAGAAGCACAATTCAGTTTTCACATACATCGGGTCTTGTGTTTTTGAATTGTACTCTGGATCTTAAAAGAGTGGCGGGCCTAAAAGACTATGGGGGGTCAGTTTTAGAGAGGTGTGGAGTCATTCCCAGTGGAACTGACCATTTCAGGCTAGTCCTCTGAATGTCACCATATCCTCTGAATCAATCACAATCTCACAACTAGAGCAACACGCGCTATACACTGAAGCCAATCATCCCAGGGCACTGCAGCTTCACCCAAACAACCCCATACAGACCAGCTAGGCCCTTTGTGGCCTGGCAGTTTGAGGCTACAAGTCAGAGTTTGGTGATATATACAGAATGTTTAAAGTAGATAAAACATTTTTAATATATACTGAATATATACAACACAGTCGGGAACAATACGCATCAGCTTTGGAAAGCTGGATATTACAGTGGGGCTGATTTTGTTTCAACAGCGTTTATTTTGCGTTACAGAGAAACTCACGCTTAGAGTTTCCTAACATGGGCCGCAGCACCGGCTTACACATGGCTGCGTGTGACATCAGAGCATTCAGAGCCTTCCATACAGCATCAGAGGCTTCAACAAATTGTCCCATCCTGTGGTTTCTAGTTGGCGAGACCACCTCTGGCCCCGCGAGACCGTTAACCACCCGCCCAGGTTTTCTATTGTGAACAGAAATCATATCATTCTTCTGTCGACTGTAATCAACCGAATGCGCCAGAATCTGGCAGGCAGGGGGACTGAGGCTTGAAAACTGCAGGAGTGCGCCTTTAGGAAAAGTCAGAGAAAACATGCAGAGCAAGACCTGAGACTAGGACCCAATCCCTAAAAACACATAAGTACACAGAAGAAGCCAGGCATGGGGCACCATCAGCACACCGTTCCAGTACATCGACTGGAACGTTCTTCAGAGTCAGATTTACTCCACAAGTGATTTCCACAAGTAGTAAATACAATTCCCAATGTTTTATTTTGATTTTTTTTGTCCTTTTTTAAATCCACTATATACTGCAGGTCCAGGCTTGAGAGGAGACGGGTCCTTGAGATGAGTCCGCCGCGTGCAGAGGGCTTCAGTTAATTCACTATTATTACTTAAGCATCAGTTGGGTGGATGTGTGATGGAGAGAGAGGGAGAGAGACACAGAGAAGAGACACAAGAGAGAGGAGAGAGAAGAGAGAGAGAGAAACAGAGAGACAAACGAGAGAGAGAGAGAGAGAGAGAGAGATGAGATGAGAGACGAGAGAGGAGTGGATGTAATTTTTCAGGACTGATTGGAAAACACCGATCTTCTTGCACCTGGTGTTTCTGCATGTTGTTTTTTTTTAACGACATAGCATTTTTTTTTCTTTTCTGACGAAGCGAATCTTTACACACTAGCTTGCATGTCTTGTTTTCCCCAGACGGACGTTGGGGAGCGGCGTGGTTCTGTGTTTTTCATTTCTTACAGTCCACATACATGGGGGAGCTAGGCGAAAAGCAGGCATTCTGATTCAACGATCCTGCACACGTAAACTGGCCGACATTCTACTACAAGCGCTCCTCATACTCAGGATGGAAGGGATTGTTTCGGAAAAGAAAGAAAACAAAGAAAAAGTATCAAAACTCGTGCATTCATTTATTTATCACGGGTACACACCCACCGACCACACCAGGTATCCAAACGAGGAGTGTAGCCCTTTGTTAAAAACCGAGGGGGGGGAAAAAACCCCCAGGGCCTTCGAAAAATTTATAGCCAAAAAAAGGGGGGGAAGCTCCTCCCTTTAGAACCTCCACTGGTTAGTAACAGTACTAAAAGTATTGTACCTTCAGTGATGGAGAGTAACAGTATTCTAAGTATGTACCGTTCAGATGTACCTAAGTTATGGAGAGTAAAACAGTACTAAAGTATGTAACTTCATCGTTTTGTATGGAGAGTAGTACCCAGTACTAAAGTATGTACCTTCAGATGTACTTAAGTCTCGGTATGGAGAGTTACCAGTACCTAAAGTATGTACCTTACAGATGTACTTAAGTATGGAGGTAACAGTACTAAAGTATAGAGAGTACCAGTACTAAAGTATGTACTTTCAGATGTACTGAAGTATGGAGAGTTACAGTACTACAGTATGTACCTTCAGTATGGAGAGTAACAGTACTAAAGTATGTACCTTCAGATGTACTTAAGTATGGAGAGTAACAGTACTAAAGTATGGAGAGTAACAGTACTAAAGTATGGAGAGTAACATTACTAAAGTATGTACCTTCAGATGTACTGAAGTATGGAGAGTTACAGTACTACAGTATGTACCTTCAGTATGGAGAGTAACAGTACTAAAGTATGGAGAGTAACAGTACTAAAGTATGTACCTTCAGATGTACTTAGTATGGAGGAGTAACAGTTAAAGTATGTACCTACAAATGTAACTTAAGTATGTGAGAGTGACAGTACTAAAGTATGCCACTCCAGATGCTACTTAAGTATGGAGAGTACCAGTACTAGAGGATGTACCTTCAGACGTTGTCTTAAGTATGGAGAGTAACAGTACTAAAGTATGTTACCTTCCAGATGTACTTAAGTATGGAGGCGAGTACCAGTACTAAAGTATGTACCTTCAGATGTACTTAAGTATGGAGAGTAACGGTACTAAAGTATGTACCTTCAGATGTATTTTAAAGTATGGAGAGTAGCAGTACGAAAGTACGTACCTTCAGACGTACTTAAGTATGGAGAGTAACAGTACTAAAAGTATGTACCTTCAGATGTACTTAAGTGATGGAGAGTAGGCAGTACTAAAAGTATCTACCTTCAGATGTACTTAAGGTATGGAGAGTAACAGTACTAAAGCGTGTACATTCAGATGTATTTAAGTATGGAGAGTACCAGTAATAAAGTATGTACCTTCAGACTGTACTTAAAGTATGGAGAGTAACCAGTACTAAAGTATGTACCTTCAGATTGTACTTAAGATGGAGAGTAACAGTACTAAAGTATGTACCTTCAGATGTACTTAAGTATGGAGAGTAACAAGTACTAAAGTATGTACCTTCAGATGTACTGAAGTATGGAGAGTACCAGTAAACTAAAGTATGTACCTTCAGATGTACTTAAGTATGGAGAGTAACAGTACTAAAGTATGTACCTTCAGATGTACTTAAGTATGGAGAGTAACAAGTACTAAAAGTATGTACCTTCAGATGTACTTAAGTATGGAGAGTACAAGTACTAAAGTATGTACCTTCAGATTGTACTTAAGTATGGAGAGTACCAGTACTAAAGTATGTACCTTCAGATGTTACTGAAGTATGGAGAGTACCAGTACTAAAGTATGTACCTTCAGATGTACTGAAGTATGGAAGAGTACCAGTACTAAAGTATGTACCTTCAGATGTTAATGAAGTATGGAGAGTACCAGTACTAAAAGTATGTACCTTCAGATGTACTGAAGTATGGAGAGTAACGGTACTAAAGTATGTACCTTCAGATGTACTGAAGTATGGAGAGAAACCAGTACTAAAGTATGTACCCTTCAGATGTACTGAAGTATGGAAGAGTAACAGGAGCATGGTTTAATTACGGCTCTAATGTTCTATTATCATTTCGGAACAGTACTCTTCATCAGCTCAGTGGTAGGTGAAGATACTCTAAGTGTCCTTCGCAGTCCACCCAGTCTTTGATAGAGAGCTCATCCATTAGTCTGACACTGACGTCTATTCACATCATCAGTCACAGAACACTGAAGGAGAACTCGGTTCTAGCTAGTAGTGAATCGTGTGGTTGGTTGTAGCAGCAAGATAACACCACTACCCGCCAGGCAAGCCACCACCACTTGTGGGAGACTGGGGTTCGAATCCGGTCGGGTGTCTGGGGTGACTATTGCTGTGCTACCCCAGTAAGAGTCCTGTGGTCAAGGACTCCTAACACTACACTGCCCCCACCTGTAATATGAATACCCTTGTAAGTCGCTCTGGATAAGAGCGTCAGCTAAACGTCATACATGTAAATGTAAATTAATGTGTTTGGCACCAAGTAACGTGTATAACAGATACCAGACAGACAGACAGACAAACATGAAGGAACTAAAGCAAAAGGAAATACAGACCCTACTCACCAGAAGTTCCCTGTACTTTGGCCTTTTAGACTCATCCTTTGTAAGGCTGCAAGGCAAAAGGAGAGGGAGGGGGGGGTTGGTTACACCTCCAACCAGGTGAATCCTATTAGCTCAGTTACAGTCCACAACCAGCAGAGGGCACCACCTCATCACATTCAGAGGAGCACCGTCATTAGACCGCCGCCGCTTACAGCTCGCGTGTGCATTCTTGTGTGTCAATGTTTATGATATAAGTTTATATAAATGATAAAGGTCCAAACCATGAACGATTACCCAAACCCCCACCCGCCCCCGAAGACGTGTCCTGGCTTTCTCACTCCAGCACAGCAGGTTATGACTACACAGAG
>JAMWET010005854.1:22500-44663 GCA_024036415.1 Prochilodus magdalenae
CTTGCAGAACTGAATGAACGAATAAATGGCAAGTGAGTGAGTGAGTGAGTGATGAGTGAGTGAATAGTAAGTGAATGGCGAGTGAGTGAGTGAGTGAGTGAGTGAGTAAATGGCAAGTGGGTAAGTGCGTGAGTGAGTGGCAAATGAGTGAGTGAGTTAGTGGCGAGTAATTGAGAGAGTGAGTGAGTGAGCGAGTGAATGGAGAGAGTGGCGAGTGAGTGAGTGAGTGAATGGCAAATGAGTGAATGAGTGCATGAGTGAGTGAGCGGCGAGTAAGAATAATGAGTGAACGGCGAGTGAGTGAGTGAGTGGCAAGTGAGTGAGTGGCGAGCGAGTGAGTGACTGAGTGAATGGTGAGCGAGTGAGTGAGTGAACGAGCGAGTGAGGGAATGGCGAGCGAGTGCATGGCAAGCGAGCAAACAAGCGAGCGGGTGAGTGAGCGAGCGAGCGAGCGAGGGAATGGCGAGTGAGTGAGGGAATGGCGAGCGAGTGAGGGAATGGCGAGTGAGTGAATGGCGAGCGAGCGAGTGAATGGCAAGTGAGCGAGCAAGTGAGTGAGTGGCGAGCGAGTGAATGGCGAGTGAGTGAGTGAGTGAATGATGAGCGAGTGAGCGAGCGAGTGAGTGAATGATGAGCGAGTGAATGGCGAGCGAGTGAGCGAGCGAGTGAGTGAATGATGAGCGAGTGAATGGCGAGCGAGTGAGCGAGCGAGTGAGTGAGTGAATGATGAGCGAGTGAATGGCGAGCGAGTGAGCGAGCGAGTGAGTGAGTGAGTGAATGGCGAGCAAGTGAATGGCAAGTGAGCGAGCGAGTGAGTGAGTGGCGAGTGAGTGAATGATGAGCAAGTGAATGGCGAGCGAGCGAGTGAGTGAGTGAGTGAATGATGAGCGAGTGAATGGCGAGCGAGTGAGCGAGCGAGTGAGTGAGTGAGTGAATGATGAGCGAGTGAATGGCGAGCGAGTGAGCGAGCGAGTGAGTGAATGATGAGCGAGTGAATGGCGAGCGAGTGAGTGAGTGAGTGAATGATGAGCGAGTGAATGGCGAGCGAGTGAGCGGCGAGCGAGTGAGCGAGTGAGCGAGTGAACTGCTGTTAGGGTGCCATACTCCAGTAACAGAACTTACTGCCATGTAGGGTCTGCAGCCTGCATCTCTGGTCTTTGCAATGGAATCGACAAGCTGCCCGCTGATCCCGAAATCACACAGCTTAATGTTACCATTCCTGTCCAGGAGGATGTTAGAGGGCTTAATGTCTGGAAAGAGAGACACACAGCGCGAGTGAGAGACAACTTCACATAAACCTTCAGCAGACTCCATTCCTCAAACACACGAGCCCTGAAGCTGCGGTGTTCAATCACAGCTCCTTCATTCTTCCAGATCTCTGCTCGGATTTAAGGAGGCAGGGGACGCAGGTCGTGTCTTACCTCTGTGAATTATTTTCAAGTTTTCTTTTAAGTGGTTAAGCGCTTTCACAGTCTGCGATTCAAAAAAGGAAAAAGAAGACAAGTTAACAGTCTGGTCACGCAGCGTCCCGCCCACACACACCGGGAGACAGAAAGACGGAGGGCCGTTAGGAAGCATGACTCACAGCTAACGTAATTTTGCCTAGAATCTCCTCCGGGATCACGTCCTCCAACGTGGAATACACATATTTGTAGAATTTGTCTAACGAGGTAGACATGAGCTCCATACATATCCAACAGTCTCCCTGAAAGACAGAGGAAGACAGAGAGGGACTCGCATCATGACTTTCTACTGCAGGACTCCTTCATTCTACTTTAAGACCATGTCTTGGGCAGAGGTAGTAGTGTTGTGCATGTTTGGAGATCTGAAGCCCCGTTTGACGGACACGGGCAAATGATTTAGAAATTCTACTGGTTGTGATTCTTAGGCCTGTTAGTAAGCACCTCTCTCCCCTCCCTTCAGGACTTGTACAGCTCCTGCCTCACGCATAAACCCCTCCGCTTGGCAGGAGATCCTACCCACACACTACACAGCTGTTTCAATCTGCTGCCATCAGGGAGGAGGCTGCGGAGTCTCAGGCTAGGACCAGCCGACTGAGAGACAGCTCCATCCACCAGGCAGTCAGGACGCTTACTCTGTCCCTGCTCCATAAACACATGTCATATCGAGACACCACTGTGTCACATTTCTTTGCACTTAGGAATGTGAAGACCCGTGGTGGGATAGGCTGGGGTTCACTCCCTGGGCAAACGCCCTACCCTATATCAGTAAGAGTCCTCAGGGCAAGACTCATAACTCCACCCTTGCCTCAAAGGCTGAATTTTAAGTCACTCTGAATGAGAGGATCCTCCGAACGCCGCTACAGCAAACACTGTCCCATAGCCACCCCCCGGCCCATTTCTAAAGCCCACCTCCCCCATATCCCTCCCTGCATGCTGTCTCCAATACAAAGAGCTCCCACTGTAAGTTCAATAATCAGAAAGAATCTCTCTTCGTCACTGCGACACCTGCCACCTGACTCCACCTGCAGAGTTCTGAGTCACTGGCCTCTGAATGTGTCTCAGTGCAGCAGCTGAGTCAGAAGTGTTGGCGGTTAGGCTTCTGTGCTGGCCTGAGGTTAGCCTCTGGTGCTAACAGGAGTATGAACTTAAAGCACCTTAACACACAGGCTTATTCGCACACATCCGAGTCTTCCTCCTCAAAGCTCGCGTCAGTGAGGCTTCGATGAGGCGGAAAGGATCTGCGTGGCTACGTGTGAAGATGCTAAGGCCTTCCCATTAAACTAACACTAGCTTCCAGTGATCCAGCAGCGCACCACCAGACCACACTGCTCAGCTCTTGTGGCGCTGTCATGGGACCTCCAGTGCTAAGGCAACAGATGGGACCGGCAGCAAGTGCCCTCTCTCTCCTCAGGTGCTCAGGCTTTCCTTAACGAGACATGCCTCCCACATCTATCACAGCCGCTTGGGCCTTGGGTGCTGACATCATGCCGTTCCTCCAGGGTGCCTGGCACATCCTCTCATTAGAATAATTTCAGTATATTGACTCGTGGCAGGTTCCAGCTCACTCGTGAGGCACACAGCTAAACTACTATGTTGCCCCCCGTGACATTGCCTGTTTCAGATGCATTGTGAAAACTGATAAACAAATCTGAACTCCTTTGACATCACATCATCACATCATAACAAACCATTCAAGACGAGTTTGTGGTGGAGACGAGTTTGTCTTTTTTTGAGTGCAAGTGGTCTATACAGTGAGAATGAGACAATGTCCACACACCTCTCTGAAGAGCGCTCCATAGAACTGGACGATGTAGGGACAGTCACTGCTCCTCATGACCACATCCAGGTCCATCAGCAACTGCTTCTGCTCCTTCTCATCTACTGTGGATCTGATCCTCTGTCACACACACACACACACACACACACACACACACACACACACACACACACACACACACACACAACACAATCAACAGAGCAAAATATAAAAAAAGGTTTTGGAACATACAGATTTACTGGGACTGTAATAGGGTTACAAAGCCGATGTATTTATTTATTTGTTTGTTTGTTTGTTTGTTTATTTATTGGAACTCCACAATGGTCCATTGAACATGAAACCCCACATAAACATGAATTCCATACATGAGTTAGTACAGAAATCTAAATCTATAGCACTGATGATTCCATTGGTCCCTTCTTTTTTTTTTGGAAAACACTGTCCACAAATAAACTATGTATCCTAGTTCACTGTAGTAATGTAGTTGGAGAGGGGGCGGGGCTTTAGATTTGAATATACTAGTATAGATACACCCACACTACAATGACTGGGCTTTTCATGAATCACTTCTAAAATGGTAGGAACTGACTTTTGGATTTTTGGAGGGTGGCACCTCATCCACTGAAACAGAGTTGTGGCCAAACTGACAGACGCTACTTCTGTATGTGTAGCTCAATAAATATTGATCATATCAGTCTAAATTTATCATCAGTTATTGATCCTGGTCACCTTTATCTTCCTAATACCACCGCACTCCCACACCTCCTTCTGCCACCCATACACGTGCTGTTACACTTCTAATATACATACATGTATGCTGTGCACACCATGCAAACATGAACATAACATGAACGTGTGAACTGGCTAGTCACAGTCATTCAGTTTTAACTGATGATTAACATGCATACATATATACAAATGTACAATCAAACGTACATGCTCATACATATACAGGTATATTCGTTTTACACAGCTAACAAAACAGTTACGCTAAATTAGCATGTTAGCGGTCTTGCTTGGGAAGCGCTGTACTTTGCAGCTACCATGAGATGATGCATTGCACTGTAATGTGCATAACAAGTGTCTACTCATCAACCAAGCTCACATTGTGTGTTTTTGTTTTTTTAAATACAGACTAAACAGCATGTCTAGTTCTTTGAACCCTGGGGTTCTCTGATTATGCCGTCAGTAGGCAGTCCTATGTGCAGTCCTAAAGACCAGAGTATTTTCAGACACACTGTGTGTGTATATGACCCAGAGCCTTACCTTTACTGCCATGATCTGCCCGCTGGGCTTGTGGGCCATTTTGTTGACCGAGCCATAAGCCCCCCGACCAATCTCCCCCAGGTCCTTTAGATCCTCCGCTGTGAAGTCACAGTGCTGCTCTGGAGAGATCTTCAACTTCCCTGACGACTCGATACTGTGTGTACGCAGCCGTTCTCTGCACACACACACACACACACACACACACGCAGTTCATGAATCCCATGGAAAAAAAAAAGTTCAGTAAGAAATAAAATCTGACAGTTCACTGGCGCAGACGCTCACAGGGCAGGATCCACATGTGACTCCTGGGTCCTAGTATAACCATCCCTGTGTGCCGAATAGATGGCACATTACAGACTAGCACTACTAACACTACTGCAGCCTATAAAGATACTGCACCACCTGACAGCTCAACACACCTGACGAAGAACATACTGACCACCCCTACTGCTGGGTTATCAAACCCAAAATATCGGGTCCATGGGTGCGCCTTCAGCCCCAGAAACTCATTAGGGGTTGTGATCGGCCAGGATGATCACAGCACACATTAAAATATGAACTTTCATAATTCCATAATTAGTCAGCGTCCTGACCTTGCCCCTGTCAGTATACAGTATACTGTGGCATAATGCAACTACAACACATGTGTGGGGAGGAATTCCTCCTCAGGGTCATGGAAATCTTACTCGGGGTCTGTTTGCTTTTTCTAGCGCTTTATGTTCATTTGCATATTTAAGCTTTTTGCTGTCAGCCCTGTAAGCACACAACATAGTGTGCAGCGCTAGCAGAAGCATCATTATGTATGATTTGTGGTAACTTACCAGCTCAGATTTCTTCCCAGTGATTGTGATAGGAGCCAGAGGCTGTAATGACTACAGGGCATTTCTAATCAATTCATTTATTATTCAAAAATCAGTAAATCTGCTCATCTGATGTGAGTTTAGTTAAGGTGGCGCTGGGAAACTGCTCGTTTGGGCACCACTTTGCTTTACAAGCCCTGCGTGCATCTAGCCTGTAAACAAACTTGACCAAGTCAAAGCTGTGACATCCCAAGTGGTTGCCATGGTGAGACTCGTCCACTTCTAAGGCATCCCAGGTAGATGCTAAGGTGTTGGTTGGCTATCGCTATGAACAAAAGCACAGGTGTATTATCCCGGAATAGGGATAAGGTACTGGGTTGTTTCGTTTTTAGCCTCACCAGAGGTCTAAGGACCTGTGCTCGTGCAAACCTTGTTACTCACATGTGTGGGTTTTGAAAGGGAGGTCCCGCTGTGTTGAGGGTGAACCTCGTGGTCGGTTTGATTGGTGGATTGGCAAAATTTAACTTCAGTGCTTTACGTTTACCTGGTAGAGAGAGAAAGAGAGATGGCAGACCCATTCAGGTTACAGACACACATGCACGCCCACACGCACACCATATATACATCCCACCAAAACATAACACATACCCTATACACACACACACACACACTCTCTCTCACACTCACACACACACACACACACACACACACACATATATACATCCCACCAGATCTCACACACACACACACACACACACATACATCCCACCAGATCACACACACACAGCATATATACACATCCCCCTAGAACATAACACACACATGCACACACACACAGCATATATACATCCCACCAAAACATAACACATACCCTACACACACACACACACACACACACACACACACACACACACACACACACACACACATACACACACACACATACAAACTCACACATACACACAGAATATATACATACCACCAAAACATAACACATACCCTACACACACACACACACACACACACACTCTCACACATACACACACACATACAAACTCACACATACACACAGCATATATACATACCACCAAAACATAACACATACCCTACACACACACACACACACACACACACACACACACACTCACACATACACACACACATACAAACTCACACATACACACAGCATATATACATACCACCAAAACATAACACACACCCTATACACACACACACACACACACACACACACACACACACACACACACACACATCCCACCAGATCACACACACACAGCATATATACACATCCCCCTAGAACATAACACACACGTGCACGCATGCACACACACAGCATATATACATCCCACCAAAACATAACACATACCCTATACACACACACACACACTCTCTCTCACACTCACACACACACACACACACACATAGACACACATAGACACACATAGACACACATAGACACACAGCACATATACATCCCACCAGAACAAAAGATACACACACACACACAATCAGGAACAAAGCATGGAGAAGACAGTATGGACACTGTTTTTCCACAGAATGGAATTTCCACTTCATTAATGAGAAATGTGGAACATTCCAGTGCATCCAAAGATGCTCAGGGAAATCATGCACACCTAAACAGAAAAAGAGAAGAGAAACGAAAACCAGATTTCTTAAAGCTGCTGACCCCGCAATTTCACTGCCCTGTTCTGGACCTGGATACACACGCCTGCTTTATTAGGACACAGACAGTTTAAGGAACTGTGCTTTCAAAGGAACTGGTGAAAGAACGTTCCATGAAAAACAGAAGCAGGGATATCGAGGCCTGAAATCATTTTTAGACATACAGTATATTACAGCTAACAGAACGGCATACAGGTCATTTCCAAAATTATAAAATATGATCCAAAATATTAATATATTAATTTATTACTCCTGCTTTCAGCTCTTGTTGACAGAAAGGCCAGCATAGGCCACCACAGCTGGTCAGCAGCAAAAGCAGAGCATGCTGTGACATGGATAACGGTAAGTACCAAAATTAGGCTGGCAGGTGTGCAGGTGTGTTGGAATGCCAGTACGCTGGTCCACCAGTACGACCATGCGAAACCAGAACCACGCCAGCACAGCACGGAGCACTCAGTCAGTCTGTTCTGGAGTAGTCCTGTTCAGCAGCTGACTCGGTTATCCAGGTATGACTCCTGGAGCCATGTTCCCACAGGAGCTTTAAGCAGTCCAAACTGAACAGCAGCTTTAGTAAATCTGGCTGTTGAGGATGAAGATGAAGGCAGTCCGACATGCTGGCAAAAGCCCTGCTTATCCTCACTCCCCATTCAGAGCCAGTTCCGTTACATCCCAGAAATACAAACAAGCCCCCCAACTTACCTGCACCCAGTACTAACCCCCCAGTACAGTAACACCCACCAAAACAACACAGGAAGGAATCGTGTACTGCATGTTCAATGTAAAAACCCAGAACGTGTATTCTAGAGAACCAGGATAAGCCTTTTTATTCCTCTGTGTATGAAATATTAATATTTTTAAAAAATCAGTGTATGAACTGGGTATTAGGGCGTCATAATTACAGGCATTACTAGCACTGAATTAATTGGGGGGGCCCTCACACCAGCCCTGGTGCTCAGATGAAGACCTCCAGCAAGCTGCAGTTCTTATGCTGGCTTCAAATGGTCTCAGTTTCGTTTTCCACCACAACATACCACATGTACAATCTTAGAAGTCCAAAAAAAAAAATTCCACAAACTGGCACAAAAGTAGCACAAACTGGCACACACAAGCTGTGACGCTAACGCGACTCTCATCACTATCTGTGGAAAGAGGCCAAGCATCCATCAACAGATAGGAAATCATGTAACAGTAGAAACTATATTTTTAAAGTATGCATAATTAATCCACCATTCTGCTGTGTTCAAAAACACCAGCTAAATAAGCCACAGCTAATACCATACTGGCTGTGTGCCAGCCGATGCACCACAACCACCATTCACCAATCTTCAACCATGATCTTTAGGAAGCAGGCCTTACATCATGCTGGTTTACATTAGCGACAGAATGCCTGGACAGAAGGAGCAAACATGCTACCAATAGAATAAAGTTGAACCAACTGGAGCTCAGCGCTGAACAAATCGCTGTTTGGGGGTCTCATACTTTTCTGGTTTTAACTGGGACCCTGCCGTACGGTGCTTTGCATTCATCCAGTGCTTCCACAGACTCCGTTAAACAAAGTCCACAGCACACCAGCTAGATAACACAGAGGACACACATAGAAACCATGCAGAAATCCAGCAGACCCACAGTTCCCAGCGGTAAAGGCTCTGCCTGCGCCGAAAGGTTCCACCTTTACGGAGAGAAAAACGGTTTTGTTTGTCTCTTCTCTCAGCAAGACACCACAAGAATGTGGGGGTTCAGATTCCGGTGGAAAACCTTTCAATCCTCCAATTTCCCAGCGTGAATTTCCCTGTCCCAACAGGCTCCCGATTATTCCACTGGTGCTCATGCCAAAGACATCCTCGCCGTGCTCCAAAACAAGACGCAACACAATCCCAAAAGGAAAAAAAAAAGAGAAGACGGTGACAACCCCACGGCGATGCTCAACCCGATGGTTAGTAACAAGCCGTCTGAAGTCCACGCCCACAGAACCCGACGGAGCTTCCATTTCCTGCCTGCTTTTTAAATGACACATATGTACGATAACGAGGCCCCAACGTCGCCTGCAGAACGACCCAGAAACCTTAATGTTTTTAATCTGGCCCAAGGCTAATGGAAGCTCTCAGGTCCAGGCTTGTGCCGATTTCCAAACTGAGCTACACTAAGATTTCCACAGCTTTCCTATCCACTGGAAAAGCTTTGACCTATCCATGCACTGCCCAGCAAAGCACTCATTCATCTGTACCTACTGTACGCACTACCATTCTAAGATTCAGCTTAATAATAAGAAACTAATTAGCCAATTCTAGAGATGCACGCCCAAAAACTGACAGGTATTTTATATATATATAGGAAATATAATGTAAAAATAATAATAATATATATATAGAACAACTAATTATATACTATATTATAGATATTATTTATAAATAAATATATATATGCGTATATATATATAAAATTATAATATAATGTCTTATATATATATATATTATATATTTATATAATATATAACACATATATTTATAATATAGTATTAGCTATATAGTACATATAATTTATACACCTTATATATAATATGATATAATATATATATATTATTTTAAAAAATTATATATATATATATTATATAAAATAACTATGAAAATTATATATTATTATTATTTTTTTTTTTTTCCTCCTGTCAGTTTTGGTGCATCTCTAGAATTGGCTAATTAGTTTTCTACTTAAGCTGAGTGGTAGTGCGTACAGTAGGTACAGATGAATGAGTGCTTTGCTGGGCAGTGCATGGATAGGTCAAAGCTTTTCCAGTGGATAGGAAAGCTGTGGAAATCTTAGTGTAGCTCAGTTTGGAAATCGGCACAAAGCACTGGACCTGAGAGCTTCCATTAGCCTTGGGCCAGATTAAAAACATTAAGGTTTCTGGGTCGTTCTGCAAGGCGACGTTGGGGCCTCGTTATCGTAACATATGTGTCATTTAAAAAAGCAGGCAGGAAATGGCCAGCTCCGTAGGTTTCTGTGGGCGTGGACTGGGCCTTCAGACGGCTTGTTACTAACCATCGGGAATTGAGCATCGCCGTGGGGTTTTCACCGTGTTCTTCTCTGCACTTTTTTTTTTCCCTTTTGGGGATTGTGTTGCGTATTGTGTTTTTGGAGCACAGGCGCGAGGATGTCTTTGGCATGAGCACCAGTGGAATAATCGGGAGCGGGTACCCAAGTTGGACAGGGAAATTCACGCTGGGAAATTGGAGGATTGACAAGGTTTTCCACCGGAATCTGAAACCCCCACATATCTTGTTGTGGTCTTTGCTGATGAGAAGAGACAAACAAAACCGTTTATTCTCTCCGTTAAAGGTGGGAACCTTTCGGGCGCAGGGCAGAGCCTTTACCGCATGGGAAACTGTGGGTCTCTGGTTTCTGCTGGATTTCTGCCTGGTGTTCTATGTTGTTTAGGGGTCTGGGGAGAGGTTCCTCTCGCTGGTGTGCTGTGGACTTTGTTTAACGGAGTCTGTGGAGGAAGCACTGGGATGAATTGCCAAAGCACCGTACGTTGCAGGGTCCCAGTTAAAACCGGAAAAGTATGAGACCCCCCCAAACAGCGATTTGTTCAGCGCTGAGCTCCAGTTGGTTCAACTTTATTCTATTGGTAGCCATGTTTGCTCCTTCTGTCCAGGCATTCTGTCGCTAATGTAAACCAGCATGATGTAAGGCCTGCTTCCTAAAGATCATGAGTTGAAGATTGGTTGACTGGTGGTTTGTGGGTGCATCGGCTGGCACACAGCCAGTAGTATGGTATTAGCTGTGGCTTTCTTTTCGCTGGTTTTTTTGAACACCAGCAGAATGGTGGCTTAATTATGCATACTTTAAAAATATAGTTTTTTCTACTGTACCATGATTTCCCTATCTGTTGATGGATGCTGGCCTCTTTCCACAGATAGTGAATGAGAGTCGCGTTAGCGTCACAGTTTGTGTGTGCCAGTTTGTGCTACTTTTGTGCCAGTTTGTGGAAATTTTTTTTTTTTTTGGACTTCTAAGATTGTACATGTGGGTATGTTGTGGTGGAAAACGAAACCTAGAGACCATTTGAAGCCAGCATAAGAAACTGCAGCTTTGCTGGAGGTCTTTCATCTGAGCAACAGGGCTGGTGTGAGGGCCCCCCCAATTAATTCAGTGCTAGTTAATGCCTGTAATTATGACGCCCTAATACCCAGTTCATACACTGATTTTTTAAAAAATATTAATATTTTCATACACAGAGGAATAAAAAGGCTTATCCTGGTTCTCTAGAAATACACGTTCTGGGTTTTTACCATTGAACATGCAGTACACGATTCCTTCCTGTGTTGTTTTGGTGGGTGTGTTACTGTACTGGGGGGTTAGTACTGGGTTGCAGGTAAGTTGGGGGGCTTGTTTGTATTTCTGGGATGTAACGGAACTGGCTCTGAATGGGGAGTGTAGGATAGCAGGGCTTTTGCCAGCATGTCGGACTGCCTTCATCTTCATCCTCAACAGCCAGATTTACTAAAGCTGACTGTTCAGTTTGGACTGCTTTAAAGCTCCTGTGGGAACATGGCTCCAGGAGTCATACCTAGGATAACCGAGTCAGCTGCTGAACAGGACTACTCTCAGAACAGACTGACTGAGTGCTTCCCGTGCTGTGCTGGCGTGGTTCTGGTTTCGCATGGTCGTACTGGTGGACCAGCGTACTGGCATTCCACACACACCTGCCAACCACCTGCCAGCCTAATTTTTGGAACCCCTACTTACTTCCGGTATCCATGTCACAGCATGCTCTGCTTTTGCTGCTGACCAGCTGTGGTGGCCTATGCTGGCCTTTCTGTCCAACAAGAGCTGAAAGCAGGAGTAATAAATTAATATATTAATATTTTGGAGATCATATTTTTATAATTTTGGAAATGACCTGTATGCCGTTCTGTTAGCTGTAATATACTGTATGTCTAAAAATGATTTCAGGCCTCGATATCCCTGCTTCTGTTTTTTCATGGAACGCTTCTTTCCACAGTTCCTTTGAAAAGCACAGTTCCCTTAAACTGTCTGTGTACCTAATAATAAAGCAGGGCGTGTTGTATCCAGGTCACCAGAACAGGGCAGTGAAATTGCGGGGTCAGCAGCTTTAAGAAATCTGGTTTTCGTTTCTCTTCTCTTTTTCTGTTTAGGTGTGCATGATTTCCCTGAGCATCTTTGGATGCACTGGAATGTTCCACATTTCTCATTAATGAAGTGGAAATTCCATTCTGTGGAAAAACAGTGTCCATACTGTCTTCTCCATGCTTTGTTCCTGATTGTGTGTGTGTGTGTATCTTTTGTTCTGGTGGGATGTATATGTGCTGTGTGTCTATGTGTGTCTATGTGTGTCTATGTGTGTCTATGTGTGTGTGTGTGTGTGTGTGAGTGTGAGAGAGAGTGTTTGTGTGTGTGATTAGGGTATTGTGTGTTATGTTTTGGTGGGATGTATATATGCTGTGTGTGTGCATGCGTGCTCGTGTGTGTTATGTTCTAGGGGGATGTGTATATATGCTGTGTGTGTGTGATCTGGTGGGATGTGTGTGTGTGTGTGTGTGTGTGTGTGTGTGTGTGTGTGTGTATAGGGTGTGTGTTATGTTTTGGTGGTATGTATATATGCTGTGTGTATGTGTGAGTTTGTATGTGTGTGTGTATGTGTGAGTGGTGTGTGGTGTGTGTGTTGTGTGTGTGTGTGTGTAGTGTATGTGTTATGTTTTGGTGGTATGTATATATGCTGTGTGTATGTGTGAGTTTGTATGTGTGTGTGTATGTGTGAGAGTGTGTGTGTGTGTGTGTGTGTGTGTAGGGTATGTGTTATGTTTTGGTGGTATGTATATATGCTGTGTGTATGTGTGAGTTTGTATGTGTGTGTGTATGTGTGAGTGTGTGTGTGTGTGTGTGTGTGTGTGTGTGTGTGTGTGTGTGTGTAGGGTATGTGTTATGTTTTGGTGGGATGTATATATGCTGTGTGTGTGTGAATGTGTGTGTTATGTTCTAGGGGGATGTGTATATATGCTGTGTGTGTGTGATCTGGTGGGATGTATGTGTGTGTGTGTGTGTGTGTGTGTGAGATCTGGTGGGATGTATATATGTGTGTGTGTGTGTGTGTGTGTGTGTGTGAGTGTGAGAGAGAGTGTGTGTGTGTGTGTGTATAGGGTATGTGTTATGTTTTGGTGGGATGTATATATGGTGTGCGTGTGGGCGTGCATGTGTGTCTGTAACCTGAATGGGTCTGCCATCTCTCTTTCTCTCTCTACCAGGTAAACGTAAAGCACTGAAGTTAAATTTTGCCAATCCCACCAATCAAACCGACCACGAGGTTCACCCCTCAACACAGCGGGACCTCCCTTTCAAAACCCACACATGTGAGTAACAAGGTTTGCACGAGCACAGGTCCTTAGACCTCTGGTGAGGCTAAAAACGAAACAACCCAGTACCTTATCCCTATTCCGGGATAATACACCTGTGCTTTTGTTCATAGCGATAGCCAACCAACACCTTAGCATCTACCTGGGATGCCTTAGAAGTGGACGAGTCTCACCATGGCAACCACTTGGGATGTCACAGCTTTGACTTGGTCAAGTTTGTTTACAGGCTAGATGCACGCAGGGCTTGTAAAGCAAAGTGGTGCCCAAACGAGCAGTTTCCCCAGCGCCACCCTTAACTAAAACTCACATCAGATGAGCAGATTTACTGATTTTTGAATAATAAATGAATTGATTAGAAATGCCCTGTAGTCATTACAGCCTCTGGCTCCTATCACAATCACTGGGAAGAAATCTGAGCTGGTAAGTTACCACAAATCATACATAATGATGCTTCTGCTAGCGCTGCACACTATGTTGTGTGCTTACAGGGCTGACAGCAAAAAGCTTAAATATGCAAATGAACATAAAGCGCTAGAAAAAGCAAACAGACCCCGAGTAAGATTTCCATGACCCTGAGGAGGAATTCCTCCCCACACATGTGTTGTAGTTGCATTATGCCACAGTATACTGTATACTGACAGGGGCAAGGTCAGGACGCTGACTAATTATGGAATTATGAAAGTTCATATTTTAATGTGTGCTGTGATCATCCTGGCCGATCACAACCCCCTAATGAGTTTCTGGGGCTGAAGGCGGCACCCATGGACCCCGATATTTTGGGTTGATAACCCAGCAGTAGGGGGTGGTCAGTATGTTCTTCGTCAGTGTGTGTTGAGCTGTCAGGTGGTGCAGTATCTTTATAGGCTGCAGTAGTGTTAGTGCTAAACTGCTCTTAGTGCTAGTCTGTAATGTGCCATCTATTCGGCACACAGGGATGGTTTTATACTAGGACCCAGGAGTCACATGTGGATCCTGCCCTGTGAGCGTCTGCGCCAGTGAACTGTCAGATTTTATTTCTTACTGAACTTTTTTTTTTCCATGGGATTCATGAAACTGCGTGTGTGTGTGTGTGTGTGTGTGTGGGTGCAGAAGAGGAAAAACGGCTGCGTACACACAGTATCGAGTCGTCAGGGAAGTTGAAGATCTCTCCAGAGCAGCACTGTGACTTCACAGCGGGAGGATCTAAAGGACCTGGGGGAGATTGGTCGGGGGGCTTATGGCTCGGTCAAACAAAATGGGCCCACAAGCCCAGCGGGCAGATCATGGCAGTAAAGGTAAGGCTCTGGGTCATATACACACACAGTGTGTCTGAAAATACTCTGGGTCTTTAGGACTGCACATAGGACTGCCTACTGACGGCATAATCAGAGAAACCCCAGGGTTCAAAGAACTAGACATGCTGTTTAGTCTGTATTTAAAAAAACAAAAACACACAATGTGAGCTTGGATTGATGAGTAGACACTTGTTATGCACATTACAGTGCAATGCATCATCTCATGGTAGCTGCAAAGTACAGCGCTTCCCAGCAAGACCGCTAACATGCTCAATTTAGCGTAACTGTTTTGTTAGCTGTGTTAAAACGAATATACCTGTATATGTATGAGCATGTACGTTTGATTTGTACATTTGTATATATGTAGGCATGTTAATCATCAGTTTAAAACTGAATGACTGGTGACTAGCCAGTTCACACGTTCATGTTTATGTTCATGTTTGCATGGTGTGCACAGCATACATGTATGTATATTAGAAGTGTAAAACAGCACGTGTATGGGTGGCAGAAGGATGGTGTGGGAGTGCGGTGGTATTAGGAAGATAAAGGTGACCAGATCAATAACTGATGATAAATTTTAGACTGATATGATCAAATAATTTTATTGAGCTACACATACAGAAGTAGCGTCTGTCAGTTTGGCCACAACTCTGTTTCAGTGGATGAGGTGCCACCCTCCCAAAAATCCAAAAAGTCAGTTCCTACCATTTTAGAAGTGATTCATGAAAAGCCCAGTCATTGTAGTGTGGGTGTAATCCTATACTAGTATATTCAAATCTCTAAAGCCCCGCCCCCTCTCCAACTACATTACTACAGTGAACTAGGATACATAGTTTTATTTGTGGACAGTGTTTTTCCAAAAAAAAAAGAAGGGACCAATGGAATCATCAGTGCTATAGATTTTAGATTTCTGTACTAAACTCATGTATGGAATTCATGTTTATGTGGGGTTTCATGTTCAATGGACCATTGTGGAGTTCCAATAAATAAACAAACAAACAAACAAACAAATAAATAAATACATCGGCTTTGTAACCCTATTACAGTCCCAGTACATCTGTATGTTCCAAAACCTTTTTTTATATTTTGCTCTGTTGATTGTGTTGTGTGTGTGTGTGTGTGTGTGTGTGTGTGTGTGTGTGTGTGTGTGTGTGTGTGTGTGTGTGACAGAGGATCAGATCCACAGTAGATGAGAAGGAGCAGAAGCAGTTGCTGATGGACCTGGATGTGGTCATGAGGAGCAGTGACTGTCCCTACATCGTCCAGTTCTATGGAGCGCTCTTCAGAGAGGTGTGTGGACATTGTCTCATTCTCACTGTATAGACCACTTGCACTCAAAAAAAGACAAACTCGTCTCCACCACAAACTCGTCTTGAATGGTTTGTTATGATGTGATGATGTGATGTCAAAGGAGTTTCAGATTTTGTTTATCAGTTTTCACAATGCATCTGAAACAGGCAATGTCACGGGGGGCAACATAGTAGTTTAGCTGTGTGCCTCACGAGTGAGCTGGAACCTGCCACGAGTCAATATACTGAAATTATTCTAATGAGAGGATGTGCCAGGCACCCTGGAGGAACGGCATGATGTCAGCACCCAAGGCCCAAGCGGCTGTGATAGATGTGGGAGGCATGTCTCGTTAAGGAAAGCCTGAGCACCTGAGGAGAGAGAGGGCACTTGCTGCCGGTCCCATCTGTTGCCTTAGCACTGGAGGTCCCATGACAGCGCCACAAAAGAGCTGAGCAGTGTGTGGTCTGGTGGTGCGCTGCTGGATCACTGGAAGCGAGTGTTAGTTTAATGGGAAGGCCTTAGCATCTTCACACGTAGCCACGCAGATCCTTTCCGCCTCATCGAAGCCTCACTGACGCGAGCTTTGAGGAGGAAGACTCGGATGTGTGCGAATAAGCCTGTGTGTTAAGGTGCTTTAAGTTCATACTCCTGTTAGCACCAGAGGCTAACCTCAGGCCAGCACAGAAGCCTAAACCGCAAACACTTCTGACTCAGCTGCTGCACTGAGACACATTCAGAGGCCAGTGACTCAGAACTCTGCAGGTGGAGTCAGGTGGCAGGTGTCGCAAGTGACGAAGAGAGATTCTTCTGATTATTGAACTTACAGTGGGAGCTCTTTTGTATTGGAGACAGCATGCAGGGAGGGGATATGGGGGAGGTGGGCTTTAGAAATGGGCCGGGGGTTGGCTATGGGACAGTGTTTTGCTGTAGCGGCGTTCGGAGGATCCTCTCATTCAGAGTGACTTAAAATTCAGCCCTTGAGGCAAGGGTGGAGTTATGAGTCTTGCCCTGAGGACTCTTACTGATATAGGGTAGGGCGTTTGCCCAGGGAGTGAACCCCAGCCTATCCCACCACGGGTCTTCACATTCCTAAGTGCAAAGAAATGTTGACACAGTGGCATGTCTCGATATTGACATGTGTTATTATGGGCAGGGACAGAGTAAGCGTCCTGACTGCCTGGTGGATGGAGCAGGTCTCTCAGTCGGCTGGTCCTAGCACTGAGACTCCGCAGCCTCCTCCCTGATGGCAGCAGATTGAAACAGCTGTGTAGTGGTGTTGGGTAGGATCTCCTGCCAAGCGGAGGGTTTATGCGTCGAGGCAGGAGCTGTACAAGTCCTGAAGGGAGGGGAGAGAGGTGCTTACTAACAGGCCTAAGAATCAACAACCAGTTAGAATTTCTAAATCATTTGCCCGTGTCCGTCAAACGGGGCTTCAGATCTCCAAACATGGCACAACAACTACTACCTCTGCCCAAGACATGGTCTTAAAGTAGAAATGAAGGAGTCCTGCAGTAGAAAGTCATGATGCGAGTCCCTCTCTGTCTTCCTCTGTCCTTTCAGGGAGACTGTTGATATGTATGGAGGCTCATGTCTACCTCGTTAGACAAATTCTACAAATATGTGTATTCCACGTTGGAAGGACGTGATCCCGGAGGAGATTCTAGGCAAAATTACGTTAGCTGTGAGTCATGCTTCCTAACGGCCCCTCCGTCTTTCTGTCTCCCGGTGTGTGTGGGCGGGACGCTGCCGTGACCAGGACTGTTAACTTGTCTTCTTTTTCCTTTTTTGAATCGCAGACTGTGAAAGCGCTTTAACACCACTTAAAAGAAAACTGAAATAATTCACAGGAGGTAAGACACGACCTGCGTACCCTGCCTCCTTAAAATCCGAGCCCACCCCCCCCCCCAGAGATCTGGAAGAATGAAGGAAGCTGTGATTGAACACCGCAGCTTCAGGGCTCGTGTGTTTGAAGGAATGGAGTCTGCTGCTGAAGGTTATATGTGAAAGTTGTCTCTCACTCGCGCTGTGTGTCTCTCTTTCCAGACATTAAGCCCTCTAACATCCTCCTGGACAGGAATGGTAACATTAAGCTGTGTTGATTTCGGGATCAGCGGGCAGCTTGTCGATTCCATTGCAAAAGACCTAGGAGGAGCAGGCTGCAGACCCTACATGGCAGTAAGTTCTGTTTACTGGAGTATGGGTGCACCCTAACAGCAGTTTTCACTCGCTCACTCGCTCACTCGCTCGCCGCTTCACTCGCTCGCCATTCACCGCTCATCATTCACTCACTCACTCACTCGCTCGCCATTCACTCGCTCATCATTCACTCACTCGCTCGCTCACAATTCGCTCGCCATTCACTCGCTCATCATTCACTCACTCACTCACTCGCTCGCTCACTCGCTCGCCATTCATCGCTCATCTTTCACTCGACTCACTCACTCGCTCGCTCGCCATTCACTTGCCTCATCATTCACTCACTCGCCACTCACTCACTCGCTCGCTCACTTGCCATTCACCTTGCTCGCCATTCACTCACTCACTCACTCGCATCGCTTCGCTCACTCGCTCGCCATTCACTCGCTCATCATTCACTCACTCACATCGCTCAGCTCACTATCGCTCGCCATTCACTCGCTCATCATTCACTCACTCGCCTCGCTCACTCGCTCGCCATTTCACTCGCTCATCATTCACTCACTCGCTCGCTCACTCGCTCATCATTCACTCACTCACTCACTCGCCATTCACTCGCTCGCCACTCACTCACTTGCTCGCTCAACTTGCCATTGTCACTCGCTCGCTCGCCATTCACTCACTCGCCATTCCCTCACTCGCTCGCCATTCCTCACTCACTCGCCAATTCCCTCGCTCGCTCGAGTCGCTCACTCACCCGCTAGTTGTGTTTGCTCGCTTGCCATTGCACTCGCTCGCCATTCCCTCACTCGCTCGTTCACTCACTCACTCGCTCACCATTCACTCAGTCACTCACGATCGCTCGCCACTCACTCACTTGCCACTCACTCACTCACTCGCCGTTCCACTCATTATTCGTTACTCGCCGCTCACTCACTCATGCACTCATTCACTCATTTGCCATTCACTCACTCACTCACTCGCCACTGTCTCTCCATTCACTCGCTCACTCCAATCACTCTCTCAATTACTCGCCACTAACTCACTCACTCATTGCCACTCACTTCACGCACTTAGCACACACTTGCCATTTACTCACTACACTCACTCACTCACTCATCTCACTCGCCATTCACTTACTATTCACTCACTCATCACTCACTCACTCACTCACTTGCCATTTATTTCGTTCATTCAGTTCTGCAAGTACAAAAATTTACTGCTAAACTTATCACTTATATTTTGCTTGTCAGTATTGTACCTATTAATGCCACATTAAGAATCTGTATTTTATTATAGTTTTTTTATTTAATTCTAAGTTTATATTATATAAACTTTTGGTGCCAGAAAATAAACACAGTGTCCTTTGAGTAAATAACAGTAAAGGATTACGTTTTACTTGTGATGACATGAAATCTCAGAGGGCAGTGGATTTCTATGTGGACTAAGCGCAGTGTAAGAAGATTTCCTATTAGGCAAAAATCCCCAGAACAAAGAAAGCCTTCATGGTTAAGCTGGTAGCTAACATCAGCTTGTGGCCCATGGTGTTTCATGAGGATGGTGGGGCTATAAATCCCTGTGGGGTAGTGAGTGACGGGATCCATAGAGTGGGAAGAGCGTGGTACAAGTGCAGGGGGAACGCCTCGCTCCCATGTGTGGTAAACGCTCCAGAGCAGATGTTTAATGATTGGCTAAAAGGAGGGACTGCATGTGTGGCGTGGCCAAAAGACCATAGTGTGAAGGAAGTAGCTGAATCATGAAGGTTGTATGGAAGCGTACGGTCATACGGGTCTACCAGACAGTGGATAGAAATCCCAGTCCCTACAGGGAATATCTCCTCGGAAAACTGTGCCAGGGAAGGCCTCCCACCAAATATGGACCAACCTGACCAACTCTTTTGATGCCAAGGAGTGTCTAAAAACAATGATGGTGGCTACAGCCAGAAGCTTCTCCAGTGACATGCCACATCCAATCACATCTGTTCTAATGGTATAATGTGGTAATACCTAGCGTATTAGGGTACGATTCAGTCACAGGTGACTCTGTTTTTGTCTGGGGAGTTCAATTTTAATTTCAAAAAAAAGGTAAAACAATACATATATAATAATTGATATATGTTATATATTATACATAAATAATAAATCACGTTAATCAAGCATTTTGCAACAAAACAGCATTGTATTGTGGCCTTCAGCGATTCTTGTAAGATGGGAGCCCCACAAAACCGACTGTACATTCTGAGGCAGGAAGTCCTGCTGCTAAACATATCAGCCTTGTACAGCTGTTCATTCATAAACTTCAGTTCATTTAGAGCTTGGCATGTCCCTACCGACTCTAACTTCCATTCATTCATTCATTCATTTAAAAATCTCACATCAAACTAATGATACTGAGAAGATGTTGCCATGAGTCATTCATTCATGACTGTCCAGTGATAGATGTCTGAGAGTAAAGAGAGAAGATTGGTGAGGGCGTGAGAGAGTGATGGACGAGAGTAGAGAGAGTGAGAGAGTGAGTCCTCCTGTCAGAGAACACTTCCCGGTCCTAAATTCAGAAAACGGTTCTTCATGGCAACACGCAGCCTTCACACACCTACATTCATGCTGGCGCGCCATACATTCATCTCTCCTCCCCTATTCATTCAGTTTGTCTCTCTCTACACACCCATTTTTATTCTGTGTATTATATATGCATGTTCAATCCTTTCCTTCCTTCCTTTCCTTCCTTTTCCTTCTTCTCATCTTTTTGCTAAACAGCAAGCCTTCATTCATTTTATTCATATGTTCAGGTTTAACTGCCCCTTCATTCAAAAAGTGTGTTTGTTGTTTTTTGTTTATTTGCGCTCGTTCGTTCAGCATCCGTATGTGCTGTTGTGAAAGTATCCAGAATTCAACAGACGGCCTTTCATTTGGTTTTATGGTTTCGTTAATAAAATTTATGGTTTCAGCTCCGTATCTCCGCTCCCTCTGTGATCTGAATGTGTCTGCTGTGTGACGGTGAGAGGAAGGTTCTATATTATAAGTATACCTGAGATCATGCTTATGAGAGCAGGTGATGAGGGGGAATTCACTTACCCCTGTCTAACATTTTGCTGCAGGTGGATAGCGGTGTTGTGGGGTGTGTGTGTGATGCTTTGGGGGGAGGGGGGGTGAATTGTCAGGAAGTTTTAAAGAGAGAAAGTATTTGTGTGTTCTGGTTTGGTTGTATATCCAACTGCAATTTTCAGGCTTTCATGGTTTTGGGATCAAATGCATTTGGTGTGTGTGGTGTGTGTATGTGTGATTGTATGTGTGTGTATGTGTGTGTGTGTGTGTGTACGTGTGTGTATGTGTGTGTGTGTGTGTGTGTTGTGGTGTGTATGGTGTGTGTAGTGTGTGTGGGTCGTTCAGGTCCTCTGTGCGCTCGACGTCACTTACTAAATTTTAGTACGCTGAACATCATCCTTCGTGTCTTCCCTATGCTTTTAAGACCCCACGTACCGCCCTTGTGGGTGAGTCGTGGGTATGTGTGTGTGTGTGTGTGTGCGTGCTGGTGTGTGTAGTGTATGAGATGTGTGTGTGTGTGTGCTGTTTGTGTGCGTGTGTAATGTGTGTGTGGGGGTGTGAGCGTGTGTGTGTGTATGAGAGTGAGGTGTGTGTGTGTGATGGTGTGTTGTGTGTGTGTATGAGAGAGAGAGTTTGTGTGTGAGTCTGTGTGTGTGTGTATGAGAGAGTGTATGTGTATGTGTGTTGTGTGTATGAAGAGTGTGTGTGTGTGGTGTGTGTGGTGTGTGCGTGTGTATGTATCGTGTGTGAAAGTGTGTGTGTTGTGTATGAGAGTGCGTACATGTGTGTGGTGTTTAGTGTGTTTGTTGTGTGTGTTGTGTATTGTATGTTGTGTGTGTGTGGTGTGTATGATAGTGTGTTGTGTGTTGTGTGAGTGTGGGTGTTTTGTGTGGTGTGTTGTGATATATGTCTGTGTGTGTGTTGTGTGTGTCTGCGAGTGTGTGTGTGTGTGTGTCTGAGAGTGTGTGTGTGTGGTTGTATGAGTGTGTGTTGTGTGTGTATATGTATATGTGTGTGTGTGTGTGTGTGTGTGTGTAT
>JAMWET010005855.1:0-20113 GCA_024036415.1 Prochilodus magdalenae
GCGAGCCTGTCTAGAAAAGAGAAAGCAACTGACTGCAGAAGAACCAGACTACATCAGGACTTAACAAGTAATACTCACCCAGTACTTCACTGGTACGACTGAAACACAAAGGATACACGCAGGAACTGAGAAAGCAGATTGGACTCATTCAAACACACAAAGTATTTCAGCACCCCATTGCTTTATTGTTTTTTGTATTTATTTGTTTTATATATTTTCTTTTCTAACTTTATGAATTGTGAATGTGTCAAGTGCCAGCTAAATTAATTTTTTTATTTTTTTTTTTATTTGCCCCTTTAAGCCTTGGTCTCAGTTAAAGAGCTACTAAACAACATACCAGCTCTTTGTTGAACCTAGCCCTTGACTAGTAGCTAGTTGTAACCAAGGTCATACCTGTTGCATGTCCATTCCAAATATCTTGCAGGAGATCAAGATTAGTTACATGAGAATGCACTCTCTCATACTGTTTCCTGACTGACTCAAAATAGGCAGGCAAGAGTTTTTCTTTTTCAGGAATATACTGGGCAAAGCAATCTTTTCCAGATTCATTTGGGCCTAAATATAATGGCACTTGATCAAAATAATTAAGGCTGTTACAACTTTATCAAGTTAATTGATTACATTTTTGATGGCAATGTCTTCAATTCCGTGTAATGTCAAGTTTAAGTCCAGGCTTAAAACCTACCTGTTCAGTGGTGCTTTTGGTAATTTGTTTTTTTCTGCTAGATAAAAAGGTGCAAGATCTGACAGAGAGTGTTTAGGTAAGCTGGAAATGTTGCTGCTGCCGTTCTGCTGCTTTTCATGTTCACTCAGGTTTGTTGATGGTGGAGCAAAGGGGCACTGACTTCTCAGAGAGCCCTCATGTCTTTGTGACCCTTCTGGTTCTCCCTTTTAGTTATGCTGTAATAGCCAGGCCTGCCGGAGTCACTGCTACATTCTGTTAACAGTTCTTTTGTCAGCGCTAACAGTCTGTCAGTTTTCTCTATTTATGAGCTGAACTGCTGCCCGTCCTGTGTGGGCTGATGCTGTTTGCTTCATCTGCTTTGACCGGGTGCCACTGCTTGCCCTTAACCACCACAGAGCTCTTGGCTGTCCTGCCCTGTGGAAGCTTGGCCTGCATCCTGGCTGGCACATCCAATCACCCAGCTACTTAACTACAGACTAACCAGACATTTATTATTCTTACCCTACAATTACTATACGCTCCTCTCTTTTGAGTATTGATTCCTCTCGAGGTTTCTTCCTTCTTAACTAAGAGACTTTTTCCTTGCCTCTGGTTGCCAAGGAAAAAGCTTAGCTCATTGGAGGATCGGACACCAGATTCTTTGTAAAGCTGCTTTGTGGACACCATCTGTTGTAAAAAGCGCTATATAAATACATGTTGGCTTGACTTGACCATACAAGTGGGCTCTTCCAGCTCACAGTGCTCAGGCTCATAGTGAGTAACTCACCTGACCCTTGATCCTAGAGTCACCAAACTCGGGCCACGTTATCAGGGAGTGGTGATGTCAATGTGTGCCACATTTGTTAACTCTAAGACCTTCGCTGCCCTTGCTAGGCAATGGAAGATTGGTATTTCGATTTGAGGCCAAGGTCCAAATTTACATTTACAATATGGATTTAGCCGTAACTCCATGACCTTATGCTACAGTAATCAAACTCCAGCCACATTATCAGGGGGGTGTTGATATCAAGTTGTGCCATGTTTGTTAACTCAAAGACATTCCCTGTCCTCGCTAGGGCCTTGTAAGATTGTTTTTTTTTTTTTTTTCACTTCAGTCCAAATAACATTTACCAATTGGCTTTGGCCAAAACTCCCTTACCTGTTATACTAGAGCCACCGATCTATGGTTTTTTTCCCATCAGGGTGTGTTGATGTCAAAAAGTGTGCCTCGGTTGGTAACTGTAAGACCTTCCCTGCCCTCACTAGACCTAGTATGATTTGGTTTTTCCCACCTGAGACCAAATTCACATTTACCAAGTGGATTTGGCCCCTGGCTCCCTCACCATTGATCCTAAAGTCTCCAAACTTAGGCCACATTATCAGGGTGTAGTGTTGTCAACGTGTGCAGGCTTGGTAACTATTAAGGCCTTCACTGGCCTCGCTAAGGCACATATGCTTGGTTTTTGCCACTTGAGGTCAAGGTCCAAATTCACACTTACCAAATGGATGTGGCCGTACTCCCTGACCTTTTATGCTAAAGTAACCAACTTTACCACACCCTGATAATGTGGCCTAATGTCAAAGGGTGACAAGTTTGGTAACTCTATCGTATTCCCTGCCCTCACTAGGCCTCATATGACTGTTTTTTTTCCAATTCACATTTACCAAATGGATGTGGCTGTAACTCCCTGACCATTGACCCTAGAGTCACCAAACTCTGGCCACATTATCAGGGGGGCTAATGTCAACGCGTGCTAATTTTGGTAAGTCTAAGACTGTCCCTGCCTTCGCTAGGCCTTGGTCTTAAAGTTATCTACATTCTTCAATCTTACAAGGCCTAGAAAGGGCAGGGTTGTTCTTAGAGTTACAACGCTTTGTATACGTTGACACCACCATACCCTTATGATGTGGCCCGAGTGTACTGACCCTAGGGTCAGTAGTCAGGGAGTTACAGCGAAATCCTTTCTGTAAATGCAAAATTGGACTCAGGCCTTAACTGTAAAAAAAAAAAAATAAATAAATAAATAAAAAAACCAAAACAATCTTAGTCATGTAAAGTCTTAGAGTTAACAAACTTTGCCCATGTTGACAAAACCATATGTGGACAACACCACATCCTGATAATGTGGACTGAGTTTAGTGACTCTTAGGTCAGTGGTCAGGAAGCTAAATACATTTGGAAAATGTACATTTGGCAAATCCTTGCGTTACCAAACATGCCAAACTTTGTGCAAGTGCTGATGCCGTTTTTTTTGTTTTTTCGAAAGAATATTTTTAATTTTCAGGGCGCAGGTCATTCGATGGAGTTGAAGTGCAAGTTGTGTTCTGTGTCACATTCGGGCAACATTATTTAGGCACTATCGTTTGCAGCACAATCATGACTTGAGAATCAGCCCTCTGCCATGTCTTGGTAGACTATTTGTACTTTTTAATCATTTAATGCATTGAAAGCTCATTTGTCAAAGTCTCATGGGTGCTGGAATATCAGATGAATTAGAAACACATGTATTTTTTTTTCATGCCACATGTGTACCTGAAAGCAGCCCTTTTTAGAAGCAAAGTTGTTTAATCATTGGAGAATGATTTGGATCTGATAGCTCTGAATTCTTAACAAATGCAACCATTTTAAAATGTGTCCGATTATAAAAAGAAATTCATGTATCAATATGGATCTGAACCACTATACTTTCAAGCTGAATTGAAGGGATAAAAGATTTGTTGTATAGAAACTATATTGCTAAAGCAAACTAAGAAAGTTTTTACAATTAATATTTCTTTTGGTTTGAATATCAAGGTAGAGAACGAAGTCAGTGTGTAAGATGAGCTACCTGGCACAAAGATGAATCTGAATTCTTTAAGGCCTACAATGTAAGCAATGTGATTAATTAAAATAAATTTAAAACAGTGTATACATCATGAAGTTAGTAAATGTAAATGTGTCCTCCAGATAACATGTAAATGTATCTGATATTTATTTTAAGATTTATGACTCGAGAAATTATTTATTACCTTCCTTATGCAACTCTCCTCATAATTGCATGGCTTGTATGTTGCAGCAGGAAGAGGAGCCAGATATCACAGACACTTCTGTTGCCCTCCTCACTACTGGTGTGGACTCCTTCAGCCTTGAGATCAGCTTGGTTGTACTTGAGGGGAAATTGTTCAATTTAATTCAATTAAAATTTGTCATTTTAGTAAAACAGGGTTCTACAGTATTACGAAACACAGTCAGGCTCCTTCTCCAGCGCATTATCAGGTGTGGGTGTATAATATATATATACACACATACACACACATAATGATATTCACTAACGATATACACAAATATAGTTTTTTCAATCCAGTAAGCTTCAAATGAAATAGAACATTCCCTAGTAAACAAATCCCCAATAATATACTACTCAATGGCAAAAACTGAATAAAAAAACTTAACACATTAAATGTTGTTAAACTCAATTTCACAACTTTCAAAGTCCAAAATGTGTGAATAATAAACGCAAAGCAACCTGTAAAGGTCTTTCAGCATGAAGATAGCGATTTCTTTTTCTTTCAACCTTGTCAACTGACAGTGGGCTAGTGGACAGAGTTTTAGTTTCTTTACAATCCTGACCACAGGATTGATATTCTCAAATAATATTAAGAAAAGGTTAATGGCAAACAAGAGAGCATATTTGTATCAAGAAGGATTTGTACAAGAACACCTCAGGGACTCATCAGATTGTCTAGCTGTCAAAAACTCACAGAAAAGCTTCATTTTCAGTGCTTGCACTTTTACATACAGTCTGTTTGCGTCTTATTTCATGATAATTTTCTGAAGGATTTCAAACGTGTACCTGAGTTTTGGTGGGTAGCTCTAGTTGAGGGCATATATAAGACCCAATAACACTGCCACTGCAAACGGCACACTTCTCAACTCACTCAATACTTCCAGCCCTTCTAGGACGATTCCGATGTGTGGGCTCTGCACGTTCATGTCTCACAACAAAGATCCCAAGCACCATCTTTGACATCTCCTCCTGGCAGTCATTTCCATCGATGTCCTGTGGCAAAACTTTACATAATTGTAACTGTTAAAATTTAGCTACATTTGTACAATTTGGGTAAATATGGAGGGGGGGGGGGAAAATTTACCACTACACCTGGATGAAAATTAAGGGAAACAAAATCTCTGATCTATACAACTATTTCTTCCCTGCCCCCATATGAAATTTATATTCCATGAAATACCTATATTGTTTGGCCTTTAAGTAGAAAAAAGAGAATGACCAAAACACACAACATACTTTTTAATAAGTTTGCCTGGGTCTCCTTTTAAGTAGGCACAAAGGCTTCGGAGGATGCATTCTCGCTTGACCTCAATGGCATCACTCTAGACCACAATTCAGAGAGGAAATAGAAAAAAAAAATCAGTATAGATAGCTAGCCAGACAGACAGACACACACACAGAGACAGATTTTGCTGAACTATTCCATCAATGTCAATGTGCCTTTGAACGAACACACTACAGCATGACTACAACTTTAAGGAATCTTGTTTGTGTGTTAACCTGTTTCTTACTTTATTTAAAGTGTGTAAATACTTTCCATTTTTCATTTTAATTAACTGGAATGCTTCTCACTGGTATTTGTAATATTTTTGGGTTATGAAACTTAAACATTGCTTAGTTTGGACATTTTTTCTTGACCATACCTGGGTCATGCGTAGAATTGCGTTCCAGATGGTGATCCTTTCGTCCAAGAACTCCACCTTTCTTTGCATACACACTCATCAGGTTTTTGGAGAGTGAATCCAGCCTTGTGAAGAACTTGGACAGCAACTGGATCGTTGTAATACGCTTGAACTCTGTGTCATATACGGTAGTTAAGTGTTCTTGCGCGTATACTACCGTTATATACGGGGTGTGGAACGAAAGCGGAAAAGAAGCTGGTGTATGGCGGTGTTGCGGTGCTTCATTAAACAGGTTCCAAGAGAGAGAAAAGCCTCATCACATTCCTCTACACTCTGCATTCACCTACAAGCACAGAAGTCAAAGTAGTACACAAATTCGGGTTGTTTAAAATTATTTCAACACTCATATTTTAAATATAAATTATATTTGAGGGCATATCATTAATGAAATCTTACTTTTTTTTTTTTTACATGCCACAATAATAGAGAGCAACAGCAGAGCTAAAAGGTCACCTACATATGATTTTTGTGTGTGTGTGTCTGTGTAAAAAATAGGCTCTACTGTTAATCCACTGTCAGTTAAAAAACAAAAAACAAAAACAGATTTACTTACATCATTCAATTCGAAGAGTGCAGGCCAGCTCATCTTGAAATCTGCAATCATCGATGAGTCTTGTACTACCTCTTGCCGTCTATAAGCAAAGGTCAAAGTCAATCAACAAACCAAAAAAAAATGAAAACAAAAGTTGCCTGATAAGAACCTCAGCCTTCAGCACGTTTGTCACAGTTTTCCTGGGTGACATGGCTGAGTGTTAGAATGTTATATTAACATTTATCAACATATTGTTCAAGTTTGTTAATACTATTTTGCACAACAATAGATCTGCTTTGCTTTGGTCGTTTAAATGGTTATAAGTGAAAGGACGTCTGAGAAAAATAAAGCACTTAAACTAAAAAACGTGTTTACTTAAATATCTAATATAACAAAATCACCAGAAATTTGAATTATACCATCTAATACATATATGGCTAGACCACACACTACTACCTTTAGTCACAGCAAACCTTAAATCTGAATGTGTCTTTTCAATATCAGCATTCACAGAGATCCAACTAAATACTCGACTAAGGGATAGCCATCTGCCAAATTGCCACGATCAATTGAAACAGCTTCTCTGGCTGGACACGCACTTAGTTCCAAAGCATGGAAATGCTTCCTGTACCACCCACAAAATCTCTTCAGTATGAAACACAGTCGTTCTTGTACTATGCAAATCTGAACAATTCGCCCGAAGTCAGGAAATCCACTTGTTGATCCAAGCTACGATCTGTGATGCTAGATGACTGCAAATGACATGAAATTATAATCTGTTCTTGTGAGTAAAAAATGTATACATAACAAATGTAACATACAAGTAACAGTATGTGCTCTGATTAGCATGAATTATGTACATGGAAAATGCTGGCTCCGCCCATAATTTACAGTTGAAACCAAAAGTTTACATACACTATATAAAAAGACACATATGCATTTTTTTCTCACTGTCTGACATGAAATCAGAATAAACTTTTCCCTTTTTAGGTCAGTTAGGATTACCACAATTATTTCTATTTGCTAAATGTTAGAATAATGAGAGAGGAATTTTTTTAAGGCAATTTTTATTACTTTCTTCAAGCTCAAAAGTTTAAATACACTAAGATTACTATGCCTTTAAACAGTTTGGGACAGCCCATATGATGATATCATGTCTTTGCAAGCTACTTATAGGTTTATTGGCAACATCTGAGTTAATTAAAGACACACCTGCGGATGTATTTTAAGACACACCTGAAACACGCTGCTTCTTTGAGTAACATCATGGGAAAGTCGAAAGAAATCAGCCAAGATATCAGGAAGAGAATTGTGGACTTGCACAAGTCTGGTTCATCCTTGGGTGCAATTTCCAGATGCCTGAAGGTGCCTCATTCATCTGTACAAACAATTATACGCAAGTACAAAAAAGATGGTAATGTCCAGCCATCATACCGCTCAGGAAGGAAAAAGGTTCTGTGTCCCAGAGATGAACGTGCTTTGGTTCGAAGTGTGCATATCAACCCAAGAGCAAAAGCAAAAGACCTTGAGAACATAATGGCTGAAGCTGGTAAGAGTGTATCATTATCCACAGTGAAACAAGTTCTGTATCGACATGGGCTGAAAAGCCACTCTGCCAGGAAGAAGCCATTACTCCAAACGAAACATAAAAAAGGCAGATTAATGTTTGCAAATGCACACAGGGAAAAAGACCTTAATTTTTGGAGACATGTCCTGTGGTCTGACGAAACCAAAATTGAACTGTTTGGCCATAATGACCATCGTTACATTTGGAGGAAAAAGGGGGAAGCTTGCAAACCTAAGAACACCATCCGAACTGTGAAACACGGGGGTGGCAGCATCATGTTGTGGGGTTGTTTTGCTGCAGGAGGGACTGGTGCACTTCACAAAATAGATGGCATCATGAGGAAAGAACATTATGTGGAAATACTGAAGCAACATCTCAAGACATCAGCCAGGAAGTTAAAGCTTGGGCGCAAATGGATCTTCCAAATGGACAATGACCCAAAGCATACTGCCAAACTGGTTACAAAGTGGCCTAAGGATAACAAAGTTAATGTTTTGGAGTGGCCATCACAAAGCCCTGATCTTAATCCTATTGAAAATTTATGGGCGAAGCTGAAACGTCATGTGCGAGCAAGGCGGCCTACAAACATGGCTCAGTTACACCAGTTCTGTCAGGAGGAATGGGCCAACTATTGTGAAAAGCTTGTGGAAGGATATCCAAAACGTTTGACCCAAGTCATACAGTTTAAGGGCAATAGTACCAAATATTAATGAAATGTATTTAAACTTTTGAGCTTGAAGAAAGTAATAAAAATTGCCTTAAAAAAATTCCTCTCTCATTATTCTAACATTTAGCAAATAGAAATAATTGTGGTAATCCTAACTGACCTAAAAAGGGACAAGTTTATTCTGATTTCATGTCAGACAGTGAGAAAAAAATGCATATGTGTCTTTTTATATAGTGTATGTAAACTTTTGGTTTCAACTGTATATGCTGCAGTCTAAAATGCTTCAAGAGCTCATGCCTACTAGACACACATGTGCCACATTCCCTACATTTCCACATTTGTCATTTCACTAACAGGTAGCAGATATTTGGAGTAAAACATACTCTTATGTTCAAAATTAAGTGCAACTAAGAGTGCCTTACAAGAGTAGTTGAGAACCTTGAGCTTAAGTGAGAGGCAGCATTCAGTATCTGTAGAGGGGAAAAAACAAATGTCAAATAGTGATTAACATAATTCATAACAATATATTTATCTGGAGGCAGTTGTGGGCTGGAGGTTAGGGGACCAGCCTTGTGACCGGAGGGTTGCTGGTTTGATTCCCTGAACTGACAGTAACAACTGAGGTGCCCTTGAGCAAGGCGCCTAACCCCCAACTGCTCCCCGGGCCCCGCGGATAGGGCTGCCCACCAAGTCTGCTCACTGCCCCCTAATGTGTGTGTTCGCTAATGAGTGTTTCACTTCACGGATGGGTTAAATGCGGAAGAAAAATTCCTCTGTGTGAAAATCACAATTGGCACAAAAAAATGGCTCCCTCGATGCTTACGATGATGTCTTTAGTATTAACATGACTAATGTTCGGACATCTGGCAGTATTTGTGTTGCTCTCTAAGGTTTTCTATGGTGATGTTATGTGTCCGCATCAAATATGCGCCAGACCACTCGCGGGTGCGTGCATGGCCCACGCGTGGTGGATGGCTGAAAGTATTACTTTAAAAGTATTTACTTTGACTTGACTGTCTTAGGCTGAATTAACGCTTGGGGCAATTATGTTTCTCCAACACACATTCGTTAAGTATATTTTAAAAATGTCAATTCAATTAATATCAATTTAATTTGTTTCCTTGACACAAACAAAAGTCAATTCTATGTTTTTTGAGTGTATAGAACATGTTTCTGTGTCTCTGGACAAGAGGGTAGGGTTAGAAGAACTTTTTCCAGGACCAAATTAAACATCCTGTATTTGGTGAACACTCGATTAAATGAATCTGGCCATTGTAAAGGTTGTGGTCATGCCGGGTGATAAACTGCAGAAATAGGGCAGGAGACCCACAGTGAAGTTAATGCTCAGGTGCCTCTACCTGCTGATCACTCTGGAGAAATGTCATTCCAGTACTTAACACAGAAGAGGAAGGAAAGAGAGAAAGAAGTAAAGAGAGAGAGAGAGAGAGAGAGAGAGAGAGAGAGAGAGAGAGAGAGAGAGAGAGAGACTGATTAGGAGGACTAAGAGGTAGACATTGCATCTTGTATGAATTGAGTTTGTGTAGTCCTGAGATTCCTGCAGATTCGCAGATGGAACACTGCTGCCCTAACTATTTTAATGACGTGCATCAAAAGACAAGCTGGTATTGAAGATAATGTCTTGATTTCTCAGAGTTCAACTACACTGAAAAAAAAATTTTGTTGGACCAACTTAAAAAAAAAAAATTACTTCAATTGGTAACACATAAATGAATTAAGTTGACAAGCTGGATGAACACAATTTTTAAAAGTCAGCCCAATATAATTATTTGATTACTTTTAAATTAACAGCCTGCATTAACTGAACTTAAATGCAAGGCAACTTAAATTATTACAATTTTCCAACTTAATTATATTATTCTGCCCCTGCTTGAGTGTTGATAGAAGCTCGGCAGATAGCCAACAGGTCTCCGAAGAAAAGCCGGACGCCAAAATTCTTCCTAAAGCTTTAATTGAGACTCACTGTAAAAAGGCAAATGTTTTCCTTGCCACACAAAAACAGAATGAGAAAAAATGACTGTCTAGCTTCCCCACACAGCCCGAACCAACTACGGCAACACGAAAGGCACAAACAAAAACTCCACTGCGCCAAATCCTGACCACTAGGGGTCTCCCTTTGCCCAATGTTTTAGCAACAGAACATCACACTCCCCGCCTGTTATAATGCCTTATAACACTATTCCCCTTTTACAAGTAAAATAACCTCTGAGACAGGCCTAGAATAAACCTTCTGGGTGCCCTGACGGACTACCTTTACATCCACTTTGCGGACCTTAGAGTCTTTGCTGGGAATGGCGTTCACCACCACTCCAACAGGCCACTCGTTTCTCTTGACTTGTGTGTCTTTAAGAAGCACAACATCTCCTTCTGCCAGGTTTGGCTTGTCCACATGCCACTTCCGCCTTGGTTGTAGTGACACCAGATACTCTTGACGCCAGCGTTTCCAGAAGGCATCAGCCAGAGCCTGGACCTGCTTCCACTGCTTGCTGTAGAGGTCTTTGAGGTTGTGCTCTCCTGGGGGTGACAGCACTGGATCAATCTTCTGTGTCAAGAGCATAGAAGGTGTCAGAACAGTGGGCATGTCTGGATCAGAAGAGACAGGAACTAGAGGTCTGGCGTTCATGATGGCCATGACTTCGGACATGAGCGTGACCAGAACCTCATGAGTCAGATGGAGGGCCTTTTTCTTAAGCAGTAGGGCATCCAGTATTCTACGAGCAACACCTATCATCCTCTCCCACACTCCACCCATGTGTGAGGAGTGGGGAGGGTTGAATGTCCATGTGCTGCCTCTGTCTTGAAGATATGTTGTCAATTCAGGGTCTTTAGAGTTTATTTTAAGCTCCTTGCATGCCCCAACAAAGTTCGTTCCTCTGTCCGAGCGGAAGAGATGAACAGGACCACGGACAGCTGTAAATCTTCTCAATGCATTTACAAAGCTTGAGGATGACAGAGATTCAAGCACTTCAATGTGCACAGCTCTTGAAAGTAGGCAGGTGAAGATGACCGCCCAGCGTTTATTTTCTGCAATGCCACCTCGAGTTCGTCTTGCACTGATGATCCATGGGCCAAATACGTCGACACCTATGTTCGTGAACGGAGGACCTGGGTTGAGTCGTTCAGCAGGTAAGTTTGACATTTTTTGTTCTTCCATTCTCCCTCTTAACTTGTTACAGATCACACATGTATGTATGATGCTGGACACCAGTCTTTTGCCTCCAATCAGCCACAGACCAGCAGAACGGACAGCACCTTCTGTAAGATGCCTGCCCTGATGAGCAACCTGTTCGTGGTAATATCTTACCAGTAAGGTAGCTATGTGGTGCTTCTTGGGGACAATGATTGGGTGTTTCTCCTCCCAGGGTATGTCAGCCAAAGAGATGCGGCCTCCAACTCTCAGCAGGCCATCTGCATCAACAAAGGGGTTCAGCTTCCTCAGAGGACTGGACTTTGGGATGACATCACCCCTGGAAAGACATTTACACTCTTCTGCAAATACATGTTGAGCATTTCTTATTATTACCAGTTTTGCTTGTGTCAGTGCATCCGTCTTGCTGTTGTACTTTTCAGAGAGGATTTGACCTTGTGTATGAGCTTGGCTATAGCCCTACTGAGTGTCCTCCAACTGGAGAAGCGCTCAAATCGATGTGATCCCAACTCCCTTTCAGAGGCATTGGTTGTGAAAGCTGTAACCGGTTGTGGGCGTACATCTTCATCTGCATCTGGGTCTATAAGCGCAAATGTCTCTGTTTGTGAGCAGGTGTCTCTGTACAAGAAAGCTGGACCTTTAAGCCAGTTGGTGTCTTTCAACACAGCTGCTGGCACTGAGCGGGTCCCATGGTCTGCAGGGTTATGTTCTGTGCTGACAAAGTGCCACTGCTCAGGGCTTGTGGACCTCCTGATGCGAGCAACTCTGTTGGCTACATATACATAAAATCTTCTGCTTGAGTTATAGATGTAGCCCAAAACAATCCGACTGTCTGTGTAGAATGTGATCTTGTGAATGTCTATGTCCAGTTCGTCAGTGATCAAGTCTGCCATTTCAGTGGCCAAGACAGCAGCACAAAGTTCCAATCGTGGGATGGTGTGCGGAGGGTGTGGTGCTAGTTTTGACTTACCCATGAGAAATCCAACATGACTGTTTCCCTCCATGTCTGTTGCTTTAAGATAGGCCACTGCAGATATGGCCATAGTGGACGCATCAGAGAAGACACAAAGTTCTCTGTGTCTTGCAGAGCGCAGAGAAATAGGCACTTAGGTTCTGTCTATCTGAAGCTGTTCAAGCTCACAGAGTGAGTCAGTCCACCGTCTCCACTGTTCTTCCTTTAACGCGGGTAGGGGATCATCCCATTCAGCCTGTTCAGTAGACAGCTCCCTGACCAGAGCCTTCCCTTGGATTGTTACAGGTGACACGTATCCCAAGGGATCATAAAGGCCATTGACAGTAGACAAGATTCCTCTTCTAGTGAATGGCTTCTGTTCTCTGGACACGCAGAAGGTGAAAGTGTCAGACTGCAGGTTCCATGTAAGGCCTAGACTCCGTTGTAGTGGCAGGGGGTCTATTGTTAACTCCAAATTCACTAGGTTTTTGGCCCTCTCTTCAGGGGGAAAGGCATCCATCACAGCCCGGCTGTTGGATGCTATTTTGTGCAACTTGATGCTCGACTCTGCTAACATTTCCTGTGTTCTCTTCAGGACTGAGATGGCTTCGTCTTCAGTGGGAAAAGAGGAAAGCCCATCGTCAACGTAAAAGTTCCTCATGATGAATTGTTTAGGTTCAGAACCATGTTCTTTCTCGCCATGCAGGGCTGCTTTTCTCAGGCCATATATGGCTACCGCAGGGGAGGGAGAATTTCCAAATACATGCACTTTCATGCAGTATTCAGTGATCTGCTTGCTTGGGTTGTTATCTTCAAACCACAAAAAAGATGTTCTTCCTGGACAATGAAGCAGTAAAACATCTGCTGAATATCCGCCGTCACAGCTATGGGCTCTTTGCGGAAGCGCATGAGGACTCCCAGTAGGGTATTGTTCATATCAGGCCCTCGGAGAAGAACATCATTGAGGGAAAGGCCCTCGTGCTTGGCGCTAGAGTCAAACACCACACGGATCTGTTTTTTTTTCTGTGGGTGATAGACACCGAAGATCGGTAAATACCAGCATTCTTGTTGTGATGTCAGCGCTGGAGCAGGCTCTGCTTGGTCTGAATCAAACATTGATTGCATGAACTTGAAGAAGTGTTCTTTCATGCCTTGTTTCTTTTCCAGCATGCGGCACAGGGACATCAGGCGATTTTTGGCGTGTCGTATGTTGTTGGGTAGACATGGTCTATTTGGCCTGAAAGGCAGAGGTGCTTCCCAGCAGTTTGCTTCATCCATGTAAACCTCTCTGTCCATGAGGTCAAGGAAAAGCTCCTCTTCAATAGACATGCCAAGCTTGTCATCATGCTGTGTTCTTTGAAACACACTTCTGCTCAGGCGGTCTACACTGTTACTGGGACTGAGTGCAGAGACACTTGGGAAGCTGTGAGGAGGCTCAGGGCTGTCAATCTTCTCCTTTACGATTAGGCCACTGGTGCATGGGCTAAGAATAGAGTGGCGCCCACTTACCAGCACACTGGTTCTGAAGACGCTGACACTGGTTGTCCTGTGAGTTCTTCCCAGGCACACGTCTCCAATGATCACCCATCCAAGGTCGAGCCGCTGGGCGAATGGCGAGCTGTGAGGGCCATTACACTGTTCTCGTACCTTGTGCACCTGGATCAAGTCCCGCCCGAGGAGGAGCAGGATAGATGCATCTGGGTCTACAGCTGGGATTTTATCCACCAGGTGCTCAAGATGAGGATGATGTCTGGCTACCTCTGGCGATGGTATTTCAGACCTATCGTCTGGCAGCATGTCGCATTCAATCAAGGTAGGCAACGGAATTTGTATGCTGCCATCTAGTGATTCCACAATGAAGTTGCTGGCACGTCGTCCTGCGTTCTCAAACACCCCCGAACATGTCTTTAGAGTGTATGTTGATCCTTCTCCTTTAATGCTGAAGTGCTCAAAGAACTCTGTTCTGCACAGTGACCTGTTGCTTTGCTCATCAAGAACTGCATAAGTCTTCAGAGCTCTGTCTCTTTGCCCTGCAGGATACACAAGTACAAGACAGATTTTGGAGCATGACTTTGAGGTGTTAACATTGCCGCAGACCTTTGTGCATTTAGGATTCACTGATGGGACAGCCTCCACTTCCTGTCGCTGCTCCCCGCCATGGTCTGTACCAGCCTGTTGCACCTTAGCTTTCCATGGGGCAGGCCCTGGATGCAGCGCTGAAAGGTGTTTGTTACTGTTGCACTCCTTGCATTGCACAGGCTTGTCACAGTCTTTGGCAACATGGGTAGATGACGCACAGCACCTGAAACAGATGTGTTTTTCTTTCAGGTATGCTTTTCTTTCATCCAGTGTTTTGTTTCTGAAGCCGCGGCACTTTCTCAGTGGATGTGGCTTGTTATGTAGCGGGCATTGTTTTTCAGGGTCACCATGAGTTGCTGTGACGCTGCCACCGCCATTGCTGTCGGCTGAAACTTCAGTCTTTTTCACTGCGACTGATGTTCTCAACTGGTTACTGGTTAGGCTACTCCTTTCTGTCTTGGCTACGCACCATGATCCTGTTATACTGGCAAAGCTGGGGTCATTGCGTGTTTTCGCTTGTTCACAAACGAAGTTTACGAAGACTGAGAACGGTGGGTATGGAATTCTGTGTTGTTCTTTGTAACGTGATCCAACAGTTATCCACTTTTCTTGTAGGGTGTGCGGGAGTTTCTGGACTATGGGGCTGACTCCGCGGGAAGTGTTAAGATAGGACAGGCCAGGCAAGTACCCATCCACCTTAGCTGCTTCAAGCTCCATCAGAATGTCTCCAAGTTCCCTTAGCTTGTGATTATCCCTGACTGAGATTTTGGGGAAATCTTCTACTTTTTTGAGGAGGGCGTTCTCAATCACCTCTGGTGAGCCATAAACATCTTCCAGTCTCTGCCACAGCATCCTGAGGCCTGAAGGTGGATTGTGAATGTGTACCGCTCTGATTCTTCTAGCTTGCTCAGATGATGATGGCCCAAGCCATTTGCACAGCAGATCAAGTTCCTCTCTAGCAGAGAGCATTAAGTCTTCAGTTGAACTGTGGAAAGATGCCTTCCAGGCCCAGTAGTTCTCCGGCTTGTCATCAAACTTCAGCAGGCCTGAACTCACCAACTCACGTCGTATCAGGTACTTCCCTAGGTCAGTTGTAGCCGCTGCACTGGGTGGGCTAGTGCTGTACATAGGGACTGAATGCGCTTGATACGGGTGGGGAGGCTTGTATTCACTGCTAATCTGGTTAATATTGTAGGGGGGTTCGTTGAAGCTGCATGGTTTTTTCTGCGCAGTGCTAGTGTGCTGTTGTAAATTCCAAGTGGCTTGTCCTCGGGACGAGTGACGTGGACCCAATTCAACAAACTCATGGTCACTGATTTCACTTGATGGCATTTCACCCTGATTCCTGCAGTTCTGCACACTGTTGTCCATGGTAGGTTGGTGCACTGGTGAATGGGAGGTCATAGGTGGCTTTGCATCAGGAGGTGAGGCTGTGAATAAGTTTAATGTCTTGGCTGTTACACTCTGATAGGACTGGTGACCTGGCTGTTGAACAGACATCTGCGCTGCAGCATTTTCACCATGTAGTTTAGCTGAGGTCTGAAGCAGCATGAGGTTTTTTCTTTGCTGAGGTGGGCTCCTTCGTTCATATTCTTCAGCAGCTGCCTCTAGTATTTCAGCTTCTGCTTTAGCGGCTGCAGCCGCCTTTTCCATTCTCAATTCGTGCAAGTTAGCTTGAATTATAGCTTGCTGCTTTAACATCTCGGCTTCTTGTTAAGCGAACGCCAACTCTGCACGTGTAGCTTCAGCTTTAGCTCGTGCTTTCAAGGCAAGAGAGCTAGCTACAGACAGTTTGCTGGATTGTGAGCAGCTGGATACTTGAGATCGCGTTTCCAGTTCTTCAAAATCCATATCTTCTTTGATCTGTGTCATGATGATTGCTTAAGTTTGTTTTCTACTCACAGGTTAGAGGATTGCTGGCCGTCGGAAGAGTTGCCTTTTTACTATTCTGCCCCTGCTTGAGTGTTGATAGAAGCTCGGCAGATAGCCAACAGGTCTCCGAAGAAAAGCCGGACGCCAAAATTCTTCCTAAAGCTTTAATTGAGACTCACTGTAAAAAGGCAAATGTTTTCCTTGCCACACAAAAACAGAATGAGAAAAAATGACTGTCTAGCTTCCCCACACAGCCCGAACCAACTACGGCAACACGAAAGGCACAAACAAAAACTCCACTGCGCCAAATCCTGACCACTAGGGGTCTCCCTTTGCCCAATGTTTTAGCAACAGAACATCACATATATGCTTTACTTAAAAGTATAGTTCCTTTGCAACTTAAAAGTATGTCTTCAAGAAGGTAGGTTTAGCATTTTTTTTTTTCTAATTTAGGTCAAACAACCTAAAATTTAAAAAAAACCACCAACGCCAACGCTCAAATGTAATTTTACATTTCATTCTATAAATGTAAAAAAGGATTACGGCTCTGAAACCATGCATAAAATGCATAAGAGGATGCAACGTGTAATTTTCTCTAAAACACAGCATTTGTGAAACCTCGACAGATTGAACAAGTCAACAAAGTTAAAACACACCAAACAGTAACTAAAACCACCAAAACATACTTTGGTTCCAGCTTCTGAAATCATTTATAGGTGTTGGGGTTGTTACCCCATTTAAAGTGACATTTTAAGGATCTTCAAGTTTCATACGTCAATTAAATCAAAAACCAACAGCACAGTTACACCAAAACAGAGGAAAAGCAAAGTGTGTCGGTCTAGGACGAGATAATACTAATTAGGGCTGCATAATAGAGGACAAATCTGACGTTGCACACAAAAAATAAAAATAAAAATCTGCACTATACACAAACTTACCAAAAGTCTGTATGTATGTAAATAGATTGTGAAGTGCTACCTTAGGGACTGGCTTCGGAATGGACACACCTCGCAAAAGAGGTTGACCACCATCCAGCATGCTTACAGGCAAGGCAACATAAATTATGAGTTGGAGTGAGGTTTGAGATGGATGGGGTCATTCCACTTTCTGAAGTTGTGTAGGCATTGAATATTTCTTGATACACAATATAACGGGTGTAGCGAGAACACGTCACAGACGTAATTAAAAGTCACAGTGCACAGCACAATGGGTGGTAATGACAGTGACTGGTGGTGTCTGCCTAGAATTGTCAGTGACATTTAATCCAGGAAGCCCCGAATGCATCTCTCACAGCTAAGTGCAGCATTCTTTAGCTTGCACGAGACATGACTTTTGGATATTGCAGTATGAAACAATACATATCATTTTAGCAGATGACTGAAAAACTAACTGATATTTCCAAGTAAATCTGGAACTATGGTTGAGATTTTTTTAGGGGAATGGAACAAAAAAGTCTTGAAAAATTCTTTACATTAATTTAGGATACCCTGCCAAACACCCAATATAACTTGTACTATCTACCTGCATGGTGTGTTCATAACAGAATATAAGATGATGAAAGCATAACATATCCACCATGATCCACAGAATAGGAGCGGAGTCCATGGATAAAAGAGCTAAATGCAAACTGGTCATTGTACCTTACAAGTACCGAACCGCAAGGTCTAAACCGCAATGGGAACCCAACTGTGCATATATATATTTTGTATGAATTCTGACTAGTTAGAAAGTTTCATATACTTGAAATTGAATTTCTAATCACTAAGCTCTAATAATAATAATAATAATAATAATAATAATAATAATAATAATAATAATAATTTCATATAGTGTTTCTGGCTAAAGTGACCATGGCAATTTAGATGAAAACATGCCCTGGTTATGACTTAATGCTGGATTGCTTATATTAATGTATGTATAAAGAAACAAACTAAGTTTTTAGCTACAAAGGCAACTTAAGGTTTCTTTTGATGATATGGATATACCTGGTCCAAAGTATCCATTATGTCAGCAATCTTTTGATGTGTTGCTCCTCCTTTGGCACGAATGACTCTGATCAGCTGGTTTGCGTGCAGGTCTAGCTGGGCCATGAACCTTTCTTTCAGTGGAACAGCCATGAGCCTTTGGAACTCATTGACCTAAAACTGAAAAAATACATTACAAATATCAAATACATCTGGACGTTATACAATGCGTTATACAATCTCAGTTTTACCAAAGTAAACACTAAACATGACATGCAAATCCTGAGCAATTATTTAAATAACACAAATTTTTATTTTTGAGTAATTATTACCTCCTTCTGTTGGAACAGTGCAGGCCATCTGTCCTTGAAGTCCTTAATGCTGGGTTCTTGGTCCACCACCTCCTGCTGTCTGTAGGCAAATGTATGAGCCTTTTTGCCAGTGATGATCCTTGCATTATTCCTTGTCCTAAAGTCTGTAAGAAGTTCAAGTCTCTTTTTCAAGGCTTGCTAGAGTCTCACCAGAAGGGAAGGATGGATAAAAGTTAGCTTCAGCTCGTTTTGGCCTCTTCATTTTTTTTTAGCAGGAAAAGCATCTGCAGCTGCTTTGGATTTGAGGGAATTTACTGACAGCTCTGGACACCCCGGCAACTTGAGCTGAGTCCTATAGTTTCCCATTTTGTACTTCAATCGCTGTTTCCAACCATAGCAGCCATTGAAAGAGCCGGGCTCTCTCAAACAAGGGTACTTCTTAATCACTATGCAGAAATGGATATCCTCTGGGTAGGGTTAGCAAAGCAAGCCCACTGAAAAGACATTAAGGGATAAGTTGATACATTCACACCCGTCTTTAAAAAATAAATAAATAAATACACCCAAGCACACAGGAAAATTAATAGCATTGTTGGTCATTGCAATAAGATCTTAAGTCATTTCAACACAAACAAGGTCAAGACAAAACTCAGTGCTCTTTCTGTGTAAAACAGATTTAAGAAGCTCATCTAAAATTGCAATAAAAGACTTATGCCACCTGAGTTAGTAAACTCAACTGATTCCCCACTGTTTCACAGCTCAGTTGGGCAAATGGATATTTTCAAAAAAAGTTATGTCCCTTATTATAAACTTAATTTCGAAGATTTACATCACTAAGAGTGAGAAAGTTTAATTGTAATTGCACTGCAGCACACTACTACTTGAGTTTTTAATAGTACCTGCGGGCGGAGATAGAAAGCCTCAACTAAGGTGGATTTTCGGCGATAGGTTTTTCAAGCCTCAGTCATTAAACAAGAGTATGGCGCATTTGTGAGCATTACAATCCTGAAACACCAATGTAATCCAACAGCCATAAACCATGACAAATTCACTCTGACAAAATAAGCTTCTTTATCTCATTTTAGCCATATTTTACTCGTAGTTATATCCGCTGTACAGCCAGGCTCCGCCTACCCCCGCCACGAACAGATACCTAAAACTCGTCCTGGACCATTTCATTAAATGCAAATATTTAAGCAAATGAATGTTTTCATATTTTTGAGAAATAGTTTTTGAACATAATATGATGCTGCAGCACTGCTTGGCTCAGGGAAAACCACAAACGATACAATTAACACACATAGGAGAAAATGGACTTGCGCATGCGCGAACGGGCGGAATGCGGGCGGAGATAAAAAGCCTCAACTAAGGTGGATTTTCGGCGATAGGTTTTTCAAGCCTGATTCATGAAACAAGAGTATGGCGCATTTGTGAGCATTACAATCCTGAAACACCAATGTAATCCAACAGCCATAAACCATGACAAATTCACTCTGACAAAATAAGCTTCTTTATCTCATTTTAGCCATATTTTACTCGTAGTTATATCCGCTGTACAGCCAGGCTCCGCCTACCCCCGCCACGAACAGATACCTAAAACTCGTCCTGGA
>JAMWET010005856.1:0-34858 GCA_024036415.1 Prochilodus magdalenae
TATTCCAGGAACAGACTCATCTCTTCCATATGGTTTTTCAGTTTCTGTTGTTTGGCCTGGTTTGACGTCCTTTTGTTTTCTTACTCGCTCTGCCCTTTCCTTTCTGTTATGTCCGCCTGCTCTTTCGCTGCTGTGTTGTTACGACACTTTAATAACATCGCCCTTGATGTTCGCCCCGCTCTCCTATCTGTCTGTCCTCACTCCATCCCACGTTAAGCCTAAACCCAAAACCATCTCTAGAAATTCGCGCCAAGGCCTTTCTAAACCCCTTAAGAGGACCACATTTTATTCACATGGCCGGATACCGGACATGCGTATGCCTTTTCGCAGGGGCTCTTTAGCGTCATCTTCGGCACTTTGGTTGCTACTGCTTGCATCTGTGAGGAAAGATTCTCATCGCCTATCAGCTGATTGTAAATCCCCCCATTGTTTGCATTGCTGGTCAAATGTTATGGGATGATAAGCTCTCAGCCTCAGTTGATGATCCTCCCAATCTGGGTATTCTTGAAATAAAACGCTTAATGGGCTTTTAAAAGACACACAACAAGGACATGAGGCTGTTTACTGGCTTTTTAGTGAGTTCACAATGCCATGCAAAACGAGGCGAACCCACGCGAAAAGCTAGCGTACATGAAAATCCAGAAGGGCCTCATGCCTACTGCTAGGAGCTGTAGCCTGCTCATAACTCCAGCAGGCCTTGCCTATATGGTGTGAGACGGCAGCGTCTACTCTCTTATTGATATCAAATATTAAAAAAGGACTTTGTACAGTCATTCGTCGACAAAAACAGCTACGCCCGGAAGGAATCATCCGACATGAATGAAACTTTGGTTAGACATTGTGCGACATCCTGACTCGCCCAACAAAGCCACGGTTTGCCGACATCCAGGTGACGCAGTCATGCCCTCCATGGAAGTGTGGTTGGTGTAGCTCAGCGGATAAACGTCCACAGAGAGCCACATGTGAAGGGGGGACATGTAAAATGGTTCAAATCCCAGTCTGGGTGACGATGCTGTGCTACACCAATAAGAGTCCTTGGGCAAGACTCCTAACACTACACTGGCCCACCTGTAATATGATTAACCGTGTAAGTCGCTCTGGATAAGAGCGTCAGCTAAATGCAGGTAAAGTAAATGAGTCATCCTGTTAGTCCAACCATCATGATATCTGCCCCTAACACCACATCCACATCACCAAAGGCTGCAATGGTGTTGTGCCAGACTGTCATGGAGTGGCTCAGAATGCCAGACAGTCTGCTTCAGTGACGAGTCCCACTTTTGTCCTGATGGAAGATGAACGGCTTGTTGTCCTGGTCACATGTCCAGAAAGCCTGCTGTCACTCCACCTCCCAATGGCTCTTCCTCAGAATTGTGCCACTGAAGGCATCCACCAAATCTGCCCCAACTATGCAATTCTTTGAGTGTCTGAACATTGATGTGGCCTACATCCTTGACCAGTAAATGCCAAATCCAATTACAGCTGTTATGGATGCTTATGGAGGTATTACAGGTTACAAGTTGATTGACTGATTAGCTATCTAGATAGCTATCTAGCTATCTAATTAAATTGACTGATTAGCTATCTTACCTGCTAGCTACATTTTCTTAGTAACTTGCCCTGGTCCTACTGTCAAATTAATACAACAGGGTCTAGACAGAAGTATGTTTTTTTATTATATGCTAAGCTACATATTTATCACCAGTGTGACAATATAACTAAAAGACACTGACACTAGCATACATGCTAACAACATTAGAATTAGACATTACCCAGTGCTGCCAGCCTCCTAAACACATTAGAGCCCCCAACCAGATAATGCTGGCATAGTAGGTCCAGTCCGCTGTCGGTTTGCCACTGCCGGTCTACCCCCGGACACCAATTTTAAATATTACAAACAGCTAGGAGAAAGAATAACTAGCTTCTAAAGCATGAAGGAGGTAAGAAAGAGAGGAAGAATATGTAGATCAGACTGTGAGTGGACTAAACTCAGACCTTCACCACCGGGTGTGGGCTGCACAAGAAAAGCTGAGCAGAAACGCCAGTGGACCATCAGCTTTGCCATTACATAATGGGCCAAACAGTGGGTCTATATCCTACCCAGCTATCAGAAAGCGCAGTGCCATTGACGTCCTCAGTGAAGGCATTTACTGCTTCCTTGCATACAGCGTAATTTGCCCCCAACCCTAAATTTTGTTTGATTTGCAGCATAACATGTACGGTGCAGTCTAACCACTGTGAGAAAACGACTGGCCGTCACTTCAAACAACTGCGGTCATCTCGGATTACTGCACTTAGGCAATTACTACGAAAACTTCCTGTCCAACCAGAACCGCACTGGCATCAGGCTTCGAGTCCAAAAACCCAACATAAAGCCCAGGACCGTATCATCAGGCTTTGAGTCAAACTCATAAACCTGTGTCCCGAAAGTGACCTGAGCTAGGTTACCTGGCGTGTTCTATAACACTGTCGGTATGATAGTTTGATAAATCTTTATCGGAACAGCTACCAGCATAAAACTACAGGCAGTGATATTTGTATAGTCTGGGTTCTGATCAGAGGACTAAGTGGTAAGCCACGCCTGTTTCTTTCAGTGGTCAGGACCCTCACAGGACCACCACAGAGCAGGTAGTATGTGGGTGGTGGATCTTTCTCAGCACTGCAGTGACACTGACGTGGTGGTGGTGTGTTAGTGTGTGTGGAGCTGGTGTGAGTGGATCAGATACAGCAGTGCTGCTGGAGTGTTTAGACACTGTGTCCACTCACTGTCCACTCTATTAGACCCTCCTACCTCGCTGGTCCATCTTGTAGATGGACGGTCAGAGACGATAGCTCATCTGCTGCTGCACAGTGCAGTGTTGGTCATCCTCTAGTCCTTCATCAGTGGTAACAGGACGCTGCACACAGGACGCTGCCCACAGGACGCCGTCCACAGGACACTGCCAACGAGATGCTGCCCACAGGATGCTGCCCACAGGATGCTGCCCACAGGACGCTGTACACAGGATGCTGCCCACGAGATGCTGCCCACAGGATGCTGCCCACAGGACGCTGTTGGTCGGAAAGTTTTGGTTGGTGGACGATTCTCAGTTCAGCAGTGACACTGAGAGGTCCAGCAGCACTGCTGTGTCTGATCCACTCACACCAGCACCACACACACTAACACACCACCACGTCAGTGTCACTGCAGTGCTGAGAATGGTCCACCACCCACATAATACCTGCTCTGTGGTGGTCCTGTGGGGGTCCTGACCACTGAAGAACAGGCTAATAAAGTATACAGAGAATCAGATGGACCACAGTCTGTGAGTTAAGAACTACAAAGTGCTCCTATATGGTAAGAGGAACTGAACACATGGACAGTGAGCACTATATGCAGTTGCACAACACCATGAGTAAGAAACTGAGACGAGGGAAATTCAGAACACCTTTGTGAACATACCTCAGTGATACAGCCTGCTGATGGACTTTGGCACCTAAAAAGCTGGCAGAAGATCAAACATGAATATCTTGTCATTGAGCTAAGTTTTGAGTGATGATGATGATGATGATGATGATGATGATGACGCCATTAGGCTCTGTGCTCAAAACACATGCTTTTAGGGTACCATAGTAATCCTTAAGAACTTTTCTGAGAAGTCCTACGTTCTGACCCTGTAAGCAGGAGCAGCTCAGACAGGGCCAGATGATCAAGCACTTTCCAGGCCTGGAATATGTGCTAGTCAGAAGAAAATACCTAGAAGAGCCACTCTGTCTACACTCGCTACTATTCCCCCTCTAAAGGGCAATCAGAGAAAAGGCTGACCCCAGAAACATAACAATCCTAATAGGCTAATTGAAACCACTCTTTTTCTTGGAAGGCTGGAAGCACTGCCAGCGCTGTCCAATGTTTGTAAAGTCAGGGCTTCATCCACCATAAGCAAAGGAGAAGAGGCCAGCTGTGAGAAGAAAAACAGACTTCAGGAAGCCACTTCCCCTTACCATGATGCTCTAACCTGAGCCATTTCAACATGTGACATCAAATCAGTGGTGCTGTTACTAAAGGGCACTGATAGAGGAAAACAACAGGGCGATGCTGATTGCAATAGGGCAACACCTGTGCGTCTTCCGACTACACGACGAGTTTTTTCCGCTGCCAAGTTCTGCTCCTCGCGAGGCATCTGGCCTTCAGAGGCAGTGCTCCAGGGATTGAGCAATCAGTACGAGAAATTGTGGGCTGTAGAAGCAGGTAAACAGGGCCTGTAGTTGCCTTTTTGAAACTTCCTAAAATTATATAATAACACACGAGGAACAACATCTGGGAATGAGGTGGAGTCTATTCTGGTGCTTATAGACTTCTAAAGCCATGAGCTTATATAATAACTGCATTCGTCCCACCTTCAGGTGAATAAGAACTTATCCAAAGAGGGTTAGCTTTTGTACCGGAAACTGTCACTGGATCCTCGGAATTATGAGGTTTGCCAGGTAAACAGTGCTACATGTACTGTGACGTCTTGGCAAAGGAAACACAGCGGTCTGAGGGAATATTGTTCTTCATTGAACACGACAGAAGTGGAGAAACCACAGTCAGTGGGCTGGGGCAATACTGCCGGGAAGCAATCAAATAACCCGCTAACAAGGCCCACCATCCCCAGCACGGAATGACGCAAGCAACGGATCCTAAACACAATTATAACTTCCACATAACAAACAACTTATCTTACACAATTAGTGAGCCTCTCTTACCTCTTTTCCACCCAACGAAGCCAGATAGTGCCAGTGCTCGTGCCAGAGCTGGTGCTGTAGTCCCAGAATCTATCAAACCCTTTGTTAAGAAGCACAACAAGTTGAAAAAACGGTTTGAGAGCCGACCCAGATAGCGAAATTACTCTGGCCCAAATCTGGCCACATTCCCCAATTTTCATCTGGCCCACTTGTCCGGTGGAAACTGCTCCCGGTTGCAAGACATAATGGACTTACAACATACGCGTCAGATTAGGGCCACTGCTCAGCCACACCAGTAAGGCAACTCTGTCGTATTTCTGTCAGTAGCGGACCAGATCTGCTTTCGGAACAGGTGGCCCACTTTTGGCGTTACACGCAGTTTGCCACATAACGCACCACTGCCGTATCTGTGCCCAGTGAAAGTGGACCAGATCATGTTTTTCGGAAACAGATGGCTCACTTTTTGGCTCACCTGCAGCTTGCCGCTAAGCAGCACTGCTGTATCTGTGCCAGAAGTGGACCAGATCTGTTTCGGAACAGGTGGCCCACTTTTGGCGTACATGCAGCTAGCCACTAAGCAGGCACTGCTGTATCTGTGCCAGAAGTGGACCAGATATCTGTTTCGGAACAGGTGGCCCCACTTTTGGCGGTACATTGACAGCTAGCCGCTAAGCAACACTGCCGTATCTGTGCCAGAAGTGGACCAGATCTGTTTCGGAACAGGTGGCCCACTTTTGGCATACACGCAGTTTGCAGCTAAGCAGCACTGCCGTATCTGTGCCAGAAGCGGACCAGATCTGTTTCGGAACAGGTGGCCCACTTTTGGCGTACATGCAGCTAGCTGCTAAGCAACACTGCCGTATCTGTGCCAGAAGCGGACCAGATCTGTTTCGGAACAGGTGGCCCACTTTTGGCATACACGCAGTTTGCCGCTAAGCAGCACTGCCGTATCTGTGCCAGAAGCGGACCAGATCTGTTTCAGAACAGGTGGCCCACTTTTGGCGTACATGCAGCTTGCCGCTAAGCAACACTGCCGTATCTGTGCCAGAAGCGGACCAGATCTGTTTCGGAACAGGTGGCCCACTTTTGGCTCACCTGCAGCTTGCCGCTAAGCAGCACTGCCGTATCTGTGCCAGAAGCGGACCAGATCTGTTTCGGAACAGGTGGGCCAAATGCATGTTTTAAATATGCGGCCCACTTTTGGCGCATACTGGTTGCCAGTGCCCTCAGTGGGCCAGCAGTGCCATATCTATGTCAGACGTGGCCCATATCCGTATGCTATCTGGGGAGTGATTGTGTATCTGGATGTGGGTGGTTCCTAGTCCAAGTGAACAACTCACGTACACAACATGGCGGAACATGCTGTTTTTCCAGCAGACCACCGAGGGGCCATTTTGCTGCTGTGTTCGTTGTTCACTCATCCCAGAATTCAGCTTTTCCGGAAAATGCCGGTATCAACAACCATATGTGGTGACAGTGCCACACCCTTTTTCTCCTTGCGTCACAGGTTCTAGGGTTCCAGACCAGCAAGTTCATGGGACTGGAACAGCACTAGTTTTGCCAGCCGTACACTGTTTTTTGCAGTGGCACCGGCACCATATTGGTGAAAAACAGCTGTGTGTTGGCTACAAGCAACCTGGCTACAAGCAACCTAACACTCCAACACTGCATGAACGTGGTCTAATACTAAACTACTGTATAACAACACCAGCTAATCACACTGTAGGCTGCCACTCACAGAGCTTCTCAGCTACTATACTGGACAAAGCTCGCTGTTCTGTTTGTGGTGTCGCCTCATGCTGTTACCGTCGATACAGTGCGTAGCAGTATTAGCATGTAGCAATATTTGGATATTTCACTTCCTTATTGCTAATATAGAGAATCCAGGTCACATGTCCCTTATGAAACGATAATATATGGCAATGTATTGGAAAATATAGTGCAATATATTCAATAATACAATGTCATATATGGGAAACAAGTGCATATATTTTGCATATATTTATATAGTGATAAATATATTACAATATATTGTATGATACATAAGGAATTGCCGCTTTTCATATATTGTATGTGTGGTAGTATAATATATATTTACTTATATGTAATAAATTTTATTTTATATGTAATAGACATCATATGTATTTCTCCATATGTGTTTGTATATATATATATATATAGCTTTATATATGTGAGAATATATACATATATTGCCACATGTATGTATGAAAATATTCTCACATATATAAAACTATATATATATATATATATATATGCAAACACATATGGAGAAATACACATAATGTCTATAATATGTAATATTATTACAATATATAAGTAAATATATATTATACTACCATACATACAATATATGAAAAGCAGCAATTCCTTATGTATTATACAATATATTGTAATATATTTATCACTATATAAATATATGCACTTGTTTCCCATATATGACATTGTATAATTTAATATATTGCACTATATTTTCCAATACATTGCCATATATTATCGTTTCATAAGGGGTCCGTATGGAAAAACATTGGCTCTGGAATAGTTTTGGATAACAGCACCTTTTAGAAACTCATATAGAGATGAAAAATCTTAGACCTGGCGTTCCTCATATGGGCATGAAGGCGACTACAGAGTCATGACAGAATCTCAGTTCAGCCCCGCCCACTAACACAAGTCATCATGCAAGTCCTGTGGGAAATGTGGCAATTAGGCACACATGGACGTGTTTGCTTCTAGGAAACTCAGATTTCCTGGTATTCCTTGTACGGATCCAGGATATGAGTATCTGTAGATCAACGAAAACAAACAATACAGTCAGCAGGAGACCTATTTAGCTCCATATGCCTGCAGATCACATCCTCCTGATGACCTCTACACTCGTTAAGTAGGAGCTTCCATAGAGGAGTACAAGTCAGTCCTTCAGAGGCCAATCAGAGTGAGCGTTATTTACATATATCAGTTCTAAAGGCACAAAACCAGAAACAGCCTGTGTTGTTGGATTGTTGTTGATGTAAATATGATGTATGATCAAATTCATGCTCCGTGAAATTACCCCGGGAAGTCGAGCTACGTCATATGAATACCTGGCCATCATGCCAAGTCACGTGTTGGGCACTGGCAAGCCAGATATTCCATCATTTTCAATGGAACCACAATCGAGAACTCTGCTGCGGTGAGCTGCAATACATCGCAGCCCACAGTGGTGAGCTCCATCAGGACCTCAGTATTCAGTATATGAATGCAGCGTCACAAGACCATGGACATTAATCTGGAGTCCTCCTGCCCCCTATGTGGCTACACTCTTGTGGTGGAGAGGCTTTCCACAAGATTCCATGGAATCTCTAGTGTTAGTACAGGTTGTTCAGTTGACTGTAGAAATTCCACACACTGATTGGTGGTGAAGATGGCATGACAGTGGCACATCCAAAGCCACTCAAGCTTTTCAGCAGTACGCCCAGTATTTGTCCCTGGAGGATACACAGCTATGTGCCTGACTTCATACATTGGTTCCCAAGGGCTAGGGCAGAAACAACTGGACTCGAGTGTAAATAAGGAGGGCTGTCCGGTACTTTTCAGACGCGGTGACACCTTTTAAACGAATGATGGATTTTTGTTCTCCTCCCAGAATTCAGCCAGTAAATCCTCCATCTACCGCGTGTCTCGCAAGAATCCGAGGAGGTACACAGCACCTTGACTGTTCTGAGCAGCTGCCCAAGATGGACTGAGCACTTGTCCTGTCTGACACGTTGATCCCTTTGTGACTGACATAGTGAGGAATAGGGAACCTGCTGTTCCTCCCTTTGGCTCTTTCAAGACCACGAAGGACCGCCAGATGGCACTCAGCCTGACAGAGGCTCGAACCTCAGTCCCGCAATGAGATTCAGCCTTTCTTTGCTCTGTAATTAAGAGATGTTCAGTCTGCAAAGTTAAAAGGCCATGGACTGATGGATACAGAGAGGTCAGAGGTCGGTAGAACATGTATGTTAAAGCACTGGGTCAGTCAATCAAAGGTACACTGTTGTCCTGTTCACTCCAGTAGTCCAGACTAGGTCTCTCATGTCTCCAACTCTAGCTCCATAATAGAGCTCAAGGCTAATGTAGGAAAATGAATTAGGCAGCTTTAACCCAACTACACTCATCATCAACAGGATAGCTGCATCCAGAAGGAGGTGTGGGAGTGCAGTGCTGTTGGGAAGGAAGATAAAGGTGACCAGGATCAATAACTGATGATACATTTAGACTGATATGATCAATATTCATTGAGCTACACATACAGAAGTCTGTCTCTCAGTATGGCGTCAGACCGCCATGTTTGCTAACGCATCATGCCAGACGTCTCGGTATGGAGTTGTAGAGGTTCCTAATGGTGTCCTATGATAATCCATCCCAAGCAGCTTGAATATCCTCACACAGTTCCAGCAGATGGTGCGGTAGGGGTGGAGGTGAAGTGACACCAGAGCTTCTGGACGTGTGACACATGACAACAAACCGTTGGCGTTGGCGTCTTGACCACGGTACCTCCACCCATGAATTCTCCACCAAGACAAAAGCGTGACTCGTCTCAGAAGATGACCCGCTGCCATTGTGTGTCCCTCCTTGACAGTCTGGCACGACACCATCACAGTCTTTGTTGACACTGACGTGGTGATAAGGGCAGTCAGCATAACGGGCTGCATGCATATACAGGGGTGGGACAGTGAAACTGAAACACCTGTCATTTTAGTGTGGGAGGTCTCATGGCTAAATTGGACCAGCCTGGTGGCCAATCTTCATTAACTGCACATTGCACCAGTAAGAGCAGAGTGTGAAGGTTCAGTTAGCAGGTAAGAGCACAGTTCTGCTCAAAATACTGCAATGCACACAACATTATGGGACATACCAGAGTTCAAAAGAGGACAGACTGTTGGTGCACGTCTTGCTGGCACATCTGTGACCAAGACAGTCTTTGTGATGTATCAAGAGCCACGGTATCCAGGGTAATGTCAGCATACCACCAAGAAGGACGAACCTCCACCAGCATCACGTAGTGGCCTGGCCACTATCCTGCAAGAAGAATGGCTTAAACTCCCTCTGACCACTGTGCAGGACGCAGTATATGTCATTCCCAAGACCAACTGACGCTGTATTGGCCGCAAAAGGAGGCCCTACACCATACTAATAAATGATTGTGGTCTAAAACCAGGTGTTTCAGTTTCATTGTCCAACCCCTGTAGTCCTGCGTTGTGCAGCCACCTGCCTATGGTGCTGGCACTAACTGGATGACTCATGGAGGCATCACTGCTCGCTGAATGTCAGCACTCGTGGCTGTTGGATCAGTCAGGTACAGTGATAAGACCCGTCCTTGCTTACGCCACGAGTGACCGAGTGTGAAACCTGTCCAGGTTTAATCCCTGTCAGTTTGTTCCTTTTGGGCGGAGCTATTCTTTTGGTGATGAGGGTATAAGGATTGTGCTTACCTCATACCTAATCATCACACACTTAACCATGATCTTAACTAAACTTGCAAATCCATAGATTCAATAAAAATCTTCCAAAATCTGATGCATAGCTACAAAACACTAGTAGCAGCATGAATAAATAGAGAACAGTTTATCCTCCAGTGTGAGAAACCACACAAGGAAGTCTATCTGAGATCATTTACATACACTACAACTCTAACAGGTAGATGATCGTAAGCGTCCGCTGCTTCCCCGCCACCGTAGGCTCAGATGGGAACCGTGGGAATACTGTGAGGACACAGTGGCTCTTCTGTACTCACTTCCAGCATGACCAGCAGTAATTATACAACATGGTAGAAACACTTTACAAGCAGTTCCATCCAAGTGTTGAAAATGTCTGTATAATTAAGTGGTTGAGATGTAAACAAAGTCATTCGGGGTGGTTTAGTTCACTGAACCCAAAGACCACAATTTGGCAAGCGACATGCATAGCTGCATCCGAGCCTTCATAACTTCAGAACAGCATGATCTACAGACTCGATACACAGATCAGCACAGAAGGCCCGTACTGCCCTCGCCGAGATGCCACATCAGGATCCGTTATAAAATGAAGGCTGAAAGGAAAGGGTTAAAACAGCAGAGTGACTTTTTTCACCTTTGACCAACCACCTGCCAGAAATCCAGCTCTGAAACGTGTGCAGTAGACTGTGACGGCCTTTTGTCAAGGGAACCGGTAATCATCAGAAGCGACCGTCCCAGTTCTTTTAGTCCTTCATCCCCCACTTACCCCTTCTTACCCTTCTCCTCTTACTCTACCTTCATCTTTCTCCTTTCGTCATTCCTCTCCTTACTCCTCCTCAAACCCCTATTCCTCATCCTTCTCCTGTACTGTATATGAGGCGTCTCCTAGATTAGACTGGACCGACGACCTGAGATGGGCCTGTGTGTAATTCTGCATGCATGTGAATAAGAAGGTTGCAGACTAGGCTAGACTAGACCTCACTTACCCCTTCTTAACCTCCTCCTCGTGAGGACGACCTAAACTGTGAATGTGCATGCTTGTGAATAAGACTGTTGGAGACTAGACTAGACTGCACTGGACTAGACTGGGAACCTGCATAATTCTGCAAGCATGCGACTAAGACTGTACAGACTAGGCTAGACTGGACTGACAACCTAAACTGTGCCCCTGCATAATCCTGCCAGCATGTGAATTAGATTGTTACAGACTAGGCTAGACTAGACCGATGACCGAAACTGTACCCATGCATGATTCTGCATGTACTTGAATAAGACTGTTGTAGACTAGACTAGATTAGACTGGACTGACGACCTGAGATGTGCCTGTGTGTAATTCTGCATGCATGTGAATAAGAAGGTTGCAGACTAGGCTAGACTAGACCTCACTTACCCCTTCTTAACCTCCTCCTCGTAAGGACGACCTAAGCTGTGAATGTGCATGCTTGTGAATAAGACTGTTGGAGACTAGATTAGACTAGACTGGACTGGAATGGAATAGACTGGGAACCTGCATAATTCTGCAAGCATGCGAGTAAGACTGTTACAGACTAGGCTAGACTGGACTGATGACCTAAGCTGTGCCCCTGCCTAATCCTGCCAGCACGTGAATTAGATTGTTACAGACTAGGCTAGGTTAGACCGATGACCGAAACTGTACCCATGCATGATTCTGCATGTACTTGGATAAGACTGTAGACTAGACTAGATTAGACTGGACTGACGACCTGAGATGGGCCTGTGTGTAATTCTGCATGCATGTGAATAAGAAGGTTGCAGACTAGGCTAGACTAGACCTCACTTACCCCTTCTTAACCTCCTCCTCGTAAGGACGACCTAAGCTGTGAATGTGCATGCATGTGAATAAGACTGTTGGAGACTAGACTAGACTGCACTGGACTAGACTGGGAACCTGCATAATTCTGCAAGCATGCGAGTAAGACTGTTACAGACTAGGCTAGACTGGACTGACAACCTAAGCCGTGCCCCTGCATAATCCTGCCAGCATGTGAATTAGATTGTTACAGACTAGGCTAGACTAGACCGAAACTGCATGTACTTGAATAAGACTGTTGTAGACTAGACTAGACTGGACTGACGACCTGAGATGAATAAGAAGGTTGCAGACTAGGCTAGACTTACCCCTTCTTAACCTCCTAAGGACTCTTAGGGACGACCTGTGCCTTTGCATGCATGTGAATAAGACTAAACTAGACTGCACTGGACTAGACTGGGAACCTGCATAACTCTGTAAGCATGCGAGTAAGACTGTTACAGACTAGGCTAGACTGGATTGAGAACCTAAACTGTGCTCCTGCATAATCCTGCCAGCACGTGAATTAGATTGTTACAGACTAGGCTAGACTAGACTGATGACCTAAGCTGTGCCTTAAATGATTCTGCATGCATGTCAATAAAACTGACTAGCCTTGCTGACTAGACTAGCCTAGCCTGTATTGGACTGCTGTGACTTAACCTGGCCCTGTGCATGACTCTGCAGGCATGTGAATTAGACTGTTGATCAGCTGAACTGTACCCATACATCTCTGTAAGTGTAAATAAACTCGAGTGACTTCTAAAGCGCCAATCTCCTGAACATTCCCGAACACCGAATTTCTTCCAGCTCCAAAACCCACCCCCTCCATAAAGCAGCTACTAGCTCTCTGCTTTAGCCATCATATGAGTTCATGTGAAATTCTCCGACCCAGTGAAACTTGAGCGGTGGTGATAGGAACCAGACGTCTGAAGCTTCTAAGCTCTACATTACAAAAGCCCATCCTGAATATGCTGGCTCACGTCCCACACATTGTTTTATAGCAGTCCTGACACTACGTACAAAGCCAGAAGTTTTACCACCCCCAGCATTACATACAGAGTAGATAGATGACAGATTTGCTGGACAGTGAATAACACGGTTCGTGTTGTAGATGGTGTAGACGGTTGTGGTGGTTTATTAAACCTGTAGACCTTTCCATGCTTCTCGTTTCTAATACGTACTGCAAGTCTACACACATTCAAACAGGGGACCTTATATTCAGACAGCATACACCACACGAAGGAGACAGAGGTCATAGTCAGAATTTTATTGCAACTACTCTGGTTGGAAATAAAATCCCATAACCGCATCCAATACGCAATAGACTGAGATAGCGCCGTCACCTTAATTAGGGAATAAGGCTGTAAAGATCCTTACAAGAAACTAAGCAGCATTTATTCAACGAGTGTTACTTACTTTGCTGTAAGGCCCATAGAATTATCACCTTCTATCATACCCTACGAATGTGTGATGGAACTTGGGAAAGCTTTTTAACGACCCCGGTGTGTGTCGAAAACCTGATTGCAAGGGACGAATATTAAAGTCAGTGAAGAAGCAGAACGCTAAAATCTATTAACTACAAAGGTGTCGTTTTTCCCCAATTCTGTACTCCGAGTGACCTGAAAGGCTTAACGTAATCAGGCAAGAGCACCCTCATCAACTTCACCATTATATCCCACAGATGAAGGGCCAGGCTGCTTTGAAAGCCGTTCCAAGAGTTTTGTGAAGTGCCTGAGAGGACAGATTCGACTCCCTCATGGAACAAAAGCAACTAAAAGCCAGGAAAGCGAGTTACCTCTAATCGTCGGTTTGACCCCTTGACCTCCCCGAATCTACCCCTTTTAAACACCCCAAGGAAACCGAGCAGACCTTTGGTTACGTTCGAGTGGATGAGCTCTCAGCCTCCGCCCGTTCTTGATACTTCTACCATACATATTCAAGGGAGATATACTTCTGTATATATGAAGACTGGACAGCACAACGAAAGGGGAGACTGTAAAACAGAGGCAGACGTGGAAAAAGTCCAACATGGCGATTACGAAAACGGTAAATCAGACACATAATTTATAATAATACAGTCCAATACAATAACCTTTCTGTACCCAATAATAATAGAACACAGTAGAAAACGACAAGCACAAGGATAAAGGAAATGGTCCCATGGTGACAATCATAGAGGAGGGAGGTGGCACGGTATGGGGTAGCTCTGAAACAAACAAACAAACAAACAAGGAAAAAATAATAACATACTTTCATGTTTTCTGTATTGCCCTACAACTCTATTGGCAATCACACTGTAAAACTTGCGACTCTGATTCTTCCAAGTAAACAAAGCCATTGAAAAAAACATACGCAAAAAAAAAGAAAAGTGAAAAAAAAAAAAAAAGCGCCACACAACAACAAGAAACGAAAACACCCGAGGGGTGGACTATGAAGCGCAATTTGTGGATTAGCAAACTAATGCATTAACATGATCTTATGCATCTGTACTGTATCACGTGTACCATGAACAATAATTTAAGCACGTATCTCTACACTTAAATAGACTCACACGTCCTTTCAGACCCTGGAGCGACCCAACAAGTAGTTCTGGTTACTTTTGCTTCCCACGAGGGACTTTTTGGAATCAATACCGAATCTGGCAACAGCAGAGAAAGTGCAGCGAGGAAACCTGCCACTCAGGAATATCTTTCCCCGTTCGTCCAAAAATGAATTGGGTTCCTATTTAGGCTGTAGTTTGGACATGGCCTTATCATCTTGAGCCTGTTTTACAGCTGGTCACTTCACGCGTCCTGAGTATCAGGGTTATATCGGATGGCCAAGCCACATGAATAATGTGTAAAACACTCCAAGAAGCATAAAACAGTACCAATCCAATCGGCCACAGCCCCTACAGGGAGGTATTTAAGCCACGCTTTACACAGACACTGCGCTGTAACATATCTGTCTCTCCAAGAATCCATCCAGCAACCTATCACCCCTCCCAGCACTCCGCAGACAGAAACGGCTGGGGACAAATGGCAAGTGGCAGGCGAATAACTGGAGCGAAACAAGACCCGAACACACTATAAAGGTGCTTTTTTTGGGGGGGGGGGGGGGGGGGGGGGGTTAATGGCGGTGGGTCCTGTGGATGCTCGGTACCCATGGTTGAAGACAAAAAATCCAGGACTGCATTGTAGTTCCCAGTCCAGCCCTGGCCATGTGGCCCAAAATCTTATAAGGATAATAATCCAGGTGGGAAACAGAGTCTTGGGGTAACCATATACAGATGCACCTCGTTTCTGTAAGCAGAGACCATAAAATGATTCAAAGTGTCCCATTTGCTCAGAGCCAGTGTTATATATACATTCATGATGTCAGTGAGCGAGAATCGTCTTACTCAGGCCCGCCCAACCAATCAGCACATTCCTATATCCTTTCTACTGTAGAAATATGGAAATGTACTGATACGTTTAATATACCCTTCTTATTTCCTCCACAAACGGTAACAGATTCATCGTTTGAAAAATTATTATTTAAGTTATATTTACATTTTTTTGAATGAATTGATGGAATTCAGCATTACTGCTCCTAGTGACCAAGCTTTCGGTTCCTTTCCCGAGGTGGAAACGAGTCACGTTTTTACTGTCTCATGGTAATCGACCGTACAGTACACAGTGCTGCAGAGAGAGATCAGGCTGAAGAAAATATGGGAGTACTCCTTATAGGGCCCAGTGCTTTGAGATGAAACAGACTTCAATATGGCTTTATCTTGACCCCTGAAAGTTGCGAATCAAATGAATTCAGCTCCATAATACCACCCCAGATCGCATTTTAATCTCCTGATCTGGTAAAGGACTGTAACAAATATCTATGCTGGGACAAAAATATTTCAAGTAACTACATTTAAGCAGAATATCCCTGTGGTCACGATCTCACTGCTCAGGTAGGAACTGGCTTCTAACTGAGGTGGATTAGGCACCAACAGAAAAATTCACTGTACAATGCAGTCGTCAAGCAAAAAGAGTAACCTCTGGATTCCCTGTTGTCAGTAAACCGATAACACCATCTACTTACTCTGAGTCGGTGATCTAATAATGGCCAGCATACATCTTTCAAACCTTGGCACAAGTTAATCACATTTCTGACGTCTGATCCTATACCAGACTGGGCATCATCAACCAACAGAAACACCAACGATACAATACATTTACCTTCCTGTATAAACTAGATCGCTTCGGTTGTACTTTCACATATGAACGTCTCCTCATATAGCCCAACCCCAACACAGCGAACACCCCCCTAACCTCACTACTTGTACTGACCATCCACTTAAACATCACTGCCCATTTAAAAGTCTTCCAGACTTTCTGCTAATAGAGTTCTCACTGAGAGGCTGCCGGAGACACAAACTCATTCACCCGCCCTACCAAAGAAGCATGGCCACATAGAATAAACTGGAAAATTCAGATTTCCAGTCTGTGGAATGCACTGGGATAAACTACTAGGCAACAAAAATAACATACATTGAAATACAAACAAAAAGTCAATAAACACTCAAAATATAAAAAATGTGCCAGAATTTTTCAGGCGGTCAACATTTTGATCATTCCTCTTCCAATCTGCTCAACTCAGCAAATAAACAGTAACCATGCAGTACAATTGTGCAGAAGGGTGTTGTAGAGGAGTGCATCGTGCTCCGTTACTCTGTACTCAGAAGGTCAACACCATGGTGGAATTTGACCCGGGGTGCCCCAAACTATTGACACAATATAGACTACATACTAGCATTGGGATTGTTAAATCACACTGGTGAATCCAATCATATGAATCCTAGGACAAAGATTAGGCTTACATCACTTCCAATAATAATCTGGATCGGGGAAGGAAAAAACTGGGCAACAATCGCCTTCTGCCATAGTAATGCAAATTCACAACAATGTTCCACAAACTAAAACTGTGCAGCTCTACCATCGACAATCCTCAGCTACAATTCTGAAACCCCACCCTAAGTGGTCATAATTCTCTGGAACCTTGCCCCCCGCTATCAACGCCTAAGCCAACAAAAATTTCTGATCGGAGCTTTTAGCCAGGTAGCTACTCCACTTACAGATGCTAATGAAAGCTATCCACCATCCATTCTCTCCAATGACAGGGATTTTTGTGAAGCTGGGACGATGTGGGGAACCAGGACTAGCTAAACCTAAACAAAACACAAAGTGATCAGCTTTAGGGGTGCAAGGTAAGGAGTTTTTCTTAGAGCTCAGACTAGTTCATAATCCAGGTTAGTCCATCACAGGAGCAGAGTAGAACGGCCCACCCCATAAACAGTAACCACCATAAACAAACAGGACGATGACAATCAAACAGTGCGATCTCTCCTTGGCACACGTACAGACGAAGAAGGTTCAGCTGGAGTGCTCATAATTATGAAAGAAACAGATGAAGTAAAAAGACTTATGCCGAGACCTGTATAAAAACGAACGTGTGCCTGAAATTGGTTTTCAATCAACTTGTAGTATTTCATTTTGCACGGGGGGGGGTGTGTAAAGCTGAGCGACATCAAGAAAAAACTTATAATAAGAGTTAATTTTACTAAGGATTTCATCACAATCCAAAAGAAAGACCAACTTTGAAAAAATATCTCTTGGACAAAAACAGAATTACAGTCCTATCCATTCATCAGTTTATTGTCTGTACAGTTAGAAGTGAGAGAGTGAAGCTGTAACTCACCTTGTGAGGTCTCCCACTACAGCGAACAGCAGAACTAGCAATTAGCAGGATTATGAATGACATGGGGGGGGGGGGAAGATAACAGGACGCCATGGATGATGATCTTCCAGATCTCTCTTCCAGAGTTTTACTTGACAATCATGAAAAGTAGGCAGTGAGTGACAGGGGTGAGTGTGAGTGTGTGCGTGTGAAGTGTGAAGAGTGGTTTGAGTGAGTGAGTGACTACTGGGTAAGTGGGTGGTTATGTGAGATTTGTTTCTTACACTCTGGAGTTGAGTTCTCCCACCCGCCTAACCCCTACACTGAGGTCTCTTGCAGTGTCTGTTTAGTGCATCTGAGAGGTGGGAGTGTGGTTTGTCTTTGCTGATATGCCGCTGAGTCTCTTACACAATGAGCTCTCACACAGCAGTGAAAGTCATAAAAACGGTGTTTTTCTTCCATTTTAGTGGTTAAACTGTGAATGCACGCCCTACTGCTCGGTGTGCTTGTAGTTCTGAAGCAGAACCTGAAAATTAACTAACCACATGAAAGCTTCTGTTCACTGCAGTTTCCAACACACTTTTAACTTACTTATAGAAAGTCACAACAGGTCATGATTGATCCTACTCCAACTTATGGCCGTGTCCAGTTAATCAGAATGAGTAACTAAATAAAGAACAGAGGAAGTAGTCAGACTTTTATTGTTGATAATCCAAAATTATTATTAAATATTGCTATTTTAGCATTGTATATGAACCGTCTTGTGGTGCTTGTGAGATAAGATCCAAATAAAAACCACTTCTTAAAAACACATGAAGGAAATGAAAGTTGCTGGTTTTGACATCGTATCACATTGGCTAATGATTCAGATTTTTACTCGTCTTGTATGCATGTAGAAGCAGAGACCGGCCTTATTGCGCTGTATCTTCACTGGACTCAACAGATACGACTGCGGGCATTCAGGGAAGCAGTGGAAGCCCCCATGAGTCATTTTTTTTTTTTTTTTTTTTTTTTTCGCTGTTTAGCGCCAGCACTACTGGCAGTACAGCTACACAATGCAGGACTAACATACCACAGATACATGAACCGTTATGGCGGCTGCCATTATCACCACATCAATGTTTGCCAGGGACTTGGCAATGGTGTCGTTGCCACGACTGTCATGAAAGTGACTATTAATAGCAGGGAGTCATCTCCACTTTTGTCCCTGGTGGAGACGACCAACGAGTCCCTGTGTGGAGCAAACCGTGGTCGGAGGACAAGATGAAAAGGCTTGTTGTCTTCATGTCACATGGTCCAGACGGCCTTGGTGTTACTCCACCTCCACCCCTACCTCAAGAATGGCATATAATGCTTAGAAATGGATATCTGCAACTTCTTAATAACAAATAATCTAAGAAAATTACAGATACGTATTAAAAGGAGCATACTGAGTCCTGAAATGGTAATAAATAACAACAAACAGGACTTTAGTGCAGAGCATTTATTTTAGCTTTTCCCTGTGAGTCATGTGTACATAATGCACTGTAAATGTTATGCATAAGGTGTTCATGGCCGTAACAGAACATAAAAACCTCTTTCCCAAACACACATCCGGGTCAGAACCCATGCTGAAGCAAGCCGAGGGCCGACAGCGGCATAGGGGAAAAAATAGATCTGGAGGAAGAAAACCTTGATAGGCAGCCAGGACTCAACAGGGGAAACCCGTCCCTCCTCGGGTCGACACCGGATGGGTGAAGATGGTAAAAGCTTCGTTAGTCGGGATACGGGAAGTGTTGGGTTTTGGTTGTTCATCTTAGTGAGTAGTTTTTAGCGCCCATCTGGGGTTTTTTTCTGGGGGGGACTAGTTTATGTAAAGGCACTGACACCTGCAGATAAATTAGTTAAATCAGACGCCAGTGGTTGCGCTCACGGGTTTGTTTTCTGAGACATGTAAATAAAGTAGCTCCGCTGTCCTTGCTCTTAAACTTCGTTTTTCTGTTGGAAGATTTTTGATGTTGTGGAAAGCTAAAACGAAGTAAAAAGAGAAAGTTTTCAAGTTTACTTTTGGATTAATATAACAGGACTTAAATATATTATAAGTACTGACGACCACCACTCTCTTAGCAATTACTCTACTATTTAACTCATCATTAATCTCACCTCACTCCATTTTAAAGAGCAGAGCACTTGTTTTGGTATTAGGATTGAGTGTACAAAATTAAGAGGTCCTCTGAAATGTGTTCTGTACTTTCAGTAAAAGAGTGGAAAACTTAAGACTTGTGTTCACTGTCCATCCTATGAATACTTGTTAGAATATTTATTCTTTTATTTAGTAATTTTTTTTATCTTCGTTGTATTGTAACACACAGCACACACACCACACAGTTTCGTTATACTACCACTACTACTACTTACTACTACTACTAACAATAATAATAATAATAACAATAATAATGAAATAACAACAACAGCCAGCAATAATAATTAATAATAAATAATATTATTATTATTATTATTATTATTATTATTATAGTGAATTACCCAAAAGTAAAATGCAGTAGTGAAGTTGTTCTTATGCTAGTAGGCTGGGTATAGTGACTTGGCTATGCCAGGTTGTTTCTAGGTAAATATGCTACATGGTTTAATTAGGTGGCTGCTAATGAACTTCTATCACTAATAAATAATAATAACTGGTTCAGCTTTAATTTGTTCCCCAGAACTCTGAAATGAATGATAATGCAGAATGAGTGAAAGCAAATCCCCACATCTCACCAGGGATGACTCCTGCTGGGAAAAGCCCTCACAGGAGCTCCCTGAAACAACAAATACTTTTCAAGACCATCCTGGACATCGTCTTCAGTCTGAGTGATGTAGTATGTTTGTTCTCTGGGTTCAGATTAATTCTCTATTATGATAAATGATAATAATTACTAAACTTATGATAATATATTAAAGTTTACTAATTATGTTATTAATCTTTTGTAGGCAATGGTAATAATATGACCAAACACTGTTTCCAACTAACTCAGAAGTTTGCAGGGTCTGTGCACGAAGATCGTCAATTTCCAAGCTCAGACTTGAAGATGGAGCGCTACATGCCAACGGTTATTCATATAGTTGAAATGGGAAAGTCTTCTAAAGGCAGTAGGAAAACTGGGAGAAGAGTCCCCTGAACCAGAAGTGGAGTCTGGAATCAACTCATGACGTCCCTCTGGCTGCGTACGAGCACATCGACTCATCATTCAGAGGACTCAGCCTCAAAGATAAGATTAAAGCCCAAGAAGTCAACTTCTCTATTTCTCTTAGCACCTTTACCAGCCCTGTACCTGTCACCTGTTAACACTGAATGTAAATATCTCACCTGTTCTGTTATAAATGAACCTGAACATGATACTAATGACTCTCTTGTCTCTTCCTGTTCCATTGTATTGTCTCAATCTAGATCTCCTGTCGACCCATCTGATTTGGTATACCGTTTTATTGTGGACTGCATCATTGAGGTGAAGACGGTACTGACAGGCGACATACAAGGCCTCCTGTAAAGAGACCTCATGGTCCATAGACTGGCAGACAACATTCAGTCATCTGGCCCTAGAAATGCTGAACATCCTGGGGGTAAGAATTAAGCATCCTCCCTTCATAAAGCCTTCAGTTTCAGGAGAGGCACAAGAGAGCACTGAACTAGACACAGATGCTCTCACAAGGGAGGTCATCACGTCAGTACTTGATGTCTTGCTGATCGCCACTGCCAAAAATCTCAAACGGAGGCCCACAGTTTCAGAGAAACATCTTGTCATGCACCACAAGGCCACCAGGGCTGTGGGTCTAATACTTCTGTCCAGTACTAAACTTCTACAAATAAGCAACAGCAGCCCGGAAACGCAGAGCAGCCTGTCCCCTCATCCAAGGTGTCAGAGACCTCAGAGACAACTGCTGATGTTGAGTTTAAAAAGCTCTGACTCTGTGCCACTCCTCAACCTGCCTGGAGACGAGACTTCAACAGTCACACCTGAGAGTATTCTAATTAAGGCCACTCAGATGGAGAGTGATGGTCACGCAACTAGAACCACAACACAGCACGTCATGCTGGGTATGCCCAACACATTCAAGCCCAGGATCATCCCCTTATCCATCAAGTCCTGCATCCTTATCCAGAGATCTACATGGTGCTGCCTCTGGAATCTCTAAAGATCTAGACACAGTGTGCAGTACTGAAAGTGACTCTGATGTTACAGTGAGGTCACTTGCTGTATCTCTGCTTGTCTCATCTACAAATGTGGATTTGATCTTTCAGCGATGGGATCTTGGTCACCCTCCTTTGACTTTGGAATGGATGAAGATCTCCAAATCCTTTCCATAAAGCTCTCTACTGACAGCAGTGATGCCTTCAGAGACAACCTCGCTGCATCCTCTGAGGGTCAAACATCAGAGTGAGATAGAGTCTCTGTGGGAATGTACAGAATGATTTAGGATATGGGAAAACTAATCAGAACCAGTAGATCAACATCCAGTTCAGCTAGTATAGAAGTCTCCCAGCCTCAGTCTCCCGAACACAAACACTGCTGTCATGATGTCACAGTGCAAAGCCCTATAACTACGTAGCATAGTCTCTTATGGCAGATGTACTTCAGCTGACTATTCTAAAGTTATCTTGTCAGCTGTAAGTGACCTAGGTTTGTTCATCATAATACCCTTATAATATTATTAAATTATTATTAGATTATTAGGGTGGTAACTGGCCAGTTGTGGTGGACTTCCTGGCCCATAGTTATCAGTACTAGTCCAAACCTGGAAACAGGGAATTATAAACCTTTAAGATGTCTATGTACAATATTTAATGTCCAAGGTATTTTACACTGTTAAAATAGTAACACTACTCGGTTGTGGCCACCAGAGTGCGCACTTCCGAGCTTTTCCACACGATTTGACAGGTAAGCCAGATTCCTGTTTGAGTGGAGTGATCCACAGTTTGTGATTCAGAGACCAAATGAGAGTAAGAATAGAAGGGGAATGTAACTGTACTAGCCTTCAACAAATTCAGTCTTTGAGCAAGATAATTCAACAACAAGTAAATTCAAACATGCGTAGCATTCAGTCTCTTCTGCTTCACACAAATACAGCTGAGGTGCTCTGTGTTACAGACGCAAGGTGTCATTTTTTAACATTAGTGCATTCCCAATCAACCAAAGTGAAGAAAGGAGTAGGTGGATGCAGTTTGATTTACAGAAAAGTGAACATGATGCTGCATTGTTTGGCATATGAGGGTAGGAGAAAGCCTTTCTAATGAGGGAATAATTTGGTAATAGGATGGAAAATTCCAGCATATCCAGACCCCAAAGATCCAGGGAAGTGTTTTAAATGCTCAAGGCTAGAAGCAGTATTTAATTAACAACCCATTACTAAAAGCAGTAAGTGACAATCCTAAGACTTCAGGATGGGGTCATCTTGAGAAGTCAGGAGTCATACTTCTTTATAAAATGCATAAAGACGTGGAGACTCAAAAACACGTTTAATGTATGTATCTTTGAACCCAGATATACTGGTGATAAAACCTAGTTTGGAAAGTGTAGAGCAGTAGGAGGGGCATTACATCACCTCCTGAAGTACGGAAGCTCTGTACCATACTGTTGCATCTGAATTCAAACGATCTTCAACATACTCCTGAAAATCGAGCTTGGAGCCTTTTCTCTTTAATCCAGAACCCAACGTCTGATGGTTCTGTTTCAGAGTCAGTTTATATTTTAGAAACAGAGGTGTGTTATTATTTTAGTCCGGCTTGGCCAATTAGAGTGCCTGAGCCATGACGCTAACTGTTTTTAGCAGCTGGCTAACATAATTGTCCCATGCACATCATGGCTGAACTGATGTTCCTGTAGAGAACTACAGTAGTAGTGGTAGTAGAATTAGGAGTGTATGTCTGTCTGGTGTATGTAGAACAAATCTAGCTAAACGCAGCTCTTCTGTAATGTTTCATGAGCAGCGGTTAAAAAACCCTGTCCACAAAATAAATGTCTACACGTGACACAGCTGATATATATAGTGACATAGGAATGACCTAAATGCACGCCCTAGCTTTAGTTTTTAAATAAAGACGTGTTTATACAGGACTGACTTCGGCTTTCTGTTTACACTTTAAAGCATCATACAGGTAATATCAGATTTAAGATCCAAAAGCCACACAATCTAGATAAATTCTTTTAGTCTGTCTAGGTAAAGGAACAAAAGTACTTTCTGGGGATTTTCTCTAATGGTAGAAATGAATTCTGACCAAACCCACATCCTGCATGAGCAGTTTCATATTTCAGTCGACACAGTGATGTATAACCACACTTCACGACATCAGTTTGTACATTTTACTTTACTTAAAATTCACAAAAAACACACAGTTATTAATCTCAGAAATGAATAATTATGAGCAGACAGAATAATGAGTATTTTTACATTGCATTAAAACTGATATTATAAACAATAAAGTATATTAAAAGTATTTGTTTTTTCCAGATCATAGAAATATAAGAATTTGTAAATTAAAAAAGAATAACTGAAAGACAGAAGCCCTGTAAAACCTTAACTGTATTTTAAAATCTGTATCAACTTTCATATGCAAAGGTTCAGAAAACCATCCACCCAAACATCATCCATCAAAATCAGTCTGCCTTCAAATCAGGAGATCTTTAACAGATACAGAAAATTGGGCTGCATTCCAAACATTCTCACTAATTCCACATTGTTTTACAGTTTGTTCAGCTGTTCAGGGTTTATTATTAATTCTGTGAGCTTTAATGAAGTGACGCCTCTCTCTCTCTCTGCAGGTCATGAGCTCTAATCCTGAAGACTGGAATCTTCTGCTGCTTCATAAGACACAGTGGTCAGCAGGTCCTGTGAACACACCAGACACTGAGTCTACAGCACTGTAGTGAATGTGAAGCAGTGAACATGGTGCTCATCCTTACCTGGTCTTCTAGAGGCTGATCTGAATCTAACAGAGGAGCATATAGCGTGTTTCAGATACATGTGTTGATGATGAAATATTATTAATAAATGTTAGAGAGCATGTAATGAGTCCTATAAGATCAGAAGCTGTGTTCAGTACCTTTGTTGCTGATGGTTTGGAACAGTACTGGAACGGCGAGCACTACAGTGACCACAATCACAATAGAGTAGAGCACATAGACCTGCTGTACAGCGCTCTGCTCCGTGTCTCTGATAGCTGAGAAGATCAGACAGAGAAAATGAGAGGTGCCTGCTTTCTATAGGATCTGCTGCTATAACTGGATATAAACAGAGATTATTACATTATTATAACAGGATTATGTCCCAGTCAGTCAACACATCATATCATGTTATGATCAGAAGCTTTATAGACTGTAAGATGAATGAAGCTCAGTGTTCTTACATGTTGCTGTATTTGTCTGGCTTCCAGCTTCAGAGTCCAGATTAACAGCTGTAAGATCATAAATGATGAGCAGATGTGTTTCAGATTAGCGGTTTATGTTCATATTTGATCTCACATATATATATATATGTATATCCTCTTATAGACACTGTGTGTGTTTACTGTCCACAGTTTCTCTGTTTATCGTGTGAAACGAGCTGAAAATAAAAGTCTCTTACTTCTTGCTGTGTTTTCTTTACCGACAATTTCAACATCTGTGACAGAAGCTGAGAGATTACAGGTTATGAATAATTAATAATAACTGTTAAACTGGGTTTATAATTGTGTTAGAGAGCATGTGTATATAAGACTTACGAATCTGTGTGTTTACCTGTTACAGTAATGTTGAGAGTGTGACTTGAAGTGGATACAGGTTTATCTGACCTGCACCTGTAAAGACCAGCATCCTCCACAGATAAACTCCAGAAAATCAGGAAAAACATTCTTTCTTTCCCACTAATATCCCTCCATTCTGTTCCAGTGTGATTGGAGTGACTCAAAGGTCTGCAGTGATTACCATCTCCAAGTTTACACCAGAACACTGATAAGCTCTTCCAGCAGTGTGATTCAATGAGAACAGTGCAGTTGATCTTCAGAGTCTCTCTTTCAGGAGATTTCCACACGGTGTACCGAGATACTTTAATAGACGGGATACAGTCCAGCTCAGGTCCTACAAAGAGCAATCAAAAAGGTGATGATGATGATGATGATTATTATTATTATTATTATTAATAGTAGTAGTAGTAGTAGTAGTAGTGGTATTATTGTTATTAATTTATCACTTTTGCATGAAGTTTAAAAACCTGATTGAATTATTTTGTGTTTATAAAATATGAATAAATATTATAATATAAAATTTCTGTGCTTCTTTTATTCCAGTATTATCTGCATGATTTTATCATCATATTTCATAAACAGTTTAAACAGACCAGCCTAAAGATTCTTCTAATACATTTGCCAAATTTATTTGCAACGTTCCTGCTGTTTCTGGTCAAATAACATGTTTTGTTGATGTTCTATGTGAAAATAAATACAGAGGGCACACTTACTGTCACACTTCACTGGTGTTCAAACTTTCGTATTTAAGGAAAAACTGCTTCTTACCACAAATTTTATAAGACAAAATTTCACAACCACATTTCACAGAGATATAAGCAGTTTTTTCACCAGACAATATGTAAACTGCATTGAACGATGTGCTTTAAATATAAAGAGTAAATTAAAACTTTTATTAAAGGTTTATCTAAATTATAAAAAACTGTGTGAAAAGAGCAAGGTAAAAATCATACTATGAGGCTTCCTTAGTTCAACATAAAATACATAATGGAGTAATTAGCAATTTAAGTGTTGTTATTACAATATAATAACCTTAAAAGAAAATAAACCATTTATACAGATAAAAACAGTATTTTACACAAATTCATATCTCAAAATCAATTACAAACCACTCCAGTCAAGTCAACATTTATTTATATAGCATTTTATATATATCAACACCAGATACAAGACAGGTCTTGTTTCAGTTTTACAGTAAATTTCTCTGCACATAAGGGGAGAATATCCTAATCAAAATTAGATGTTTATTCCTATCATCAGTGCCGTTGTTTGTATATGTAATACATCTATGACATAGAAATGAAAGGAAATATATTTAAATTAAATTGTGTTTAAACAGCCAAAGTAATCACTGTATACATAATTTGTTTTTGTAATTTCAATGGTTGACCTAAAAGTATAAGTTCATTAAAACTCAACTTAGTAAATTCAAAGCACTTACATTACTGCAAGATAAAACATTCATTCATGTGTAAAGTAACAGTATATGGTATTTCTATAATGTTACACTGTAAAAACATAGTAGTTAAGTTAAAAAAAAGTGAACTGATGTTCTTAAAGTTTACATTGTACTGAAATAAAATAAGAAGCTAAAAGGACGTATGACTTTGTATAACGTATACATAAATGTTTAATATTTTTGTTGTTGTGTTAACTTTAACTCAAAGTTTTGATGAACTCAAAATTTTAGGCAATCGAATTGCCAAACTTTATTACTAACATACTAACATTATTAAGTTTAACACTTTAACTTCGACTTTCTTGATTATACACATTTGGAATCAATATTTTTAGTACTATACAATTAAATGCACACATATATTTCTCTACAAATACGTAAATAAAGATACTAGTGTCTAAGATGTTTCCAATGTACTTGTACACTTTCAGATAATTATCAGCGCACTAGAAAGCTTTTTGTCTAGAACAGAGAACTGAGCTGTAGAAGATTCTAAAATAACTGTGAATGCTGGTTGACATCAAGAAAGAAGTTAAAAGCAAATTCATAACAAGAAATTATTGTAATTTCAAACTGCAGATTAAATCTCAAAGCATCTTGACAAAAAATATATTGTATATTGATCTATTCTATTTTTTTCTCTAAAATATTAAAAAACTGAAGTATTTTCTGGTTGCTACAAACAAAAGAAGTCAGGATAATATTTGTTAATTAAAATATTTAAAAAAATCTATATAGCACCAAAAGAAACCTTTCTGATGCTATGTAAAACATCAATAACAGAGGAGTAGGATAATATGTCCATCAAAAAGAAGCTTTTATAAAATCAAAGAAATGTTTATGCATTGAAATGTTTTCACAGATCAATATATAACCATTGCAATAAAAAACACTTATTTTTTAAGGCAGTACCATAAATACATTTATTCTCTCTCTCTCTCCCTCTCTCTCTCTCTCTCTCTCTCTCTCTCTCTCTGTGCTGGTGTGTTAGTTACTGATTGTCTTTATTGTCTGTGTAGTTAGAGGTGAAGGAGTGAAGCTGTAACTCACCTTGTGAGTCTCCACAACAGCTGAACAGCAGAATTAGCATTAGCAGATTACTGATGACCTGGAAGACACAGGACGCCATGGATGGTGATCTTCATCTAGAACTCCAGAGATTCACTGCAACATGAAACAGAGGAGTAAGTGTGTGTGTTTGTGTGTTTGTGTGTGTGTGTGTGTGTGAGAGAGAGAGAGAGCGAGAGAGAGAGAGACAGAGAGAGAGACAGAGAGAGAAAGAGAAATTTGTTTCTTATAGTCTGATTTTAAGTTCTTCACTACCCCACCCTGCCACCCCAGTCTCTGCAGTGTAGTTCGTCTTAGAAGTGGTAGCAGGTTTGTCTTTGCTGATATCCGCTGGGTCTCTTACACATGAGCTCTCACAGCACCTGAAAGTCAATAAAACGTCTTCTTCCATTTTGTGGTTGAACTGTGGACAAACGCTCCACTGCTCTGTGTGCTTGTGCAGAACCTGAGATTTACTAAACTAAATAAAGCTTATATTCTGCAGACTTACTCAGCTGTTCTTTTATTCAGCATTTAAGTGCTCATCTTTTATAAGTTGTAACTGTTTAGTAGTGTGTTTTCTTTATTAGTGTGCTTTCTTTACTAGTGTGCTTTCTTTACCAGTGTGCTTTCTTTACTAGTGTGCTTTCTTTGCTAGTGTATTTTCATTACTAGTATGCTTTCTTTACTAGTGTGTTTTCTTTACTAGTGTGCTTTCTTTACTAGTATGATTTCTTTACTAGTGTGCTTTCTTTACTAGTATGATTTCTTTACTAGTGTGATTCCTTACTAGTGTACTTTCTTTACTAGTATGATTTCTTTACTAGTATGTTTTCTTTTCTAGTCTGCTTTCTTTGCTAGTGTACTTTCATTACTAGTGTGATTCTTTACTAGTGTGCTTTCTTTACTAGTGTGATTATTTACTAGTATGGTTTCTTTACTAGTGTGATTCTTTACTTGTGTGCTTTCTTTACTAGTATGCTTTCTTTACTAGTGTGTTTTCTTTACTAGTCTGATTCTTTACTAGTGTGTTTCTTTACTAATGTGCTTCTGTTACTAGTGTGTTTTCTTTACTAGTATGCTTTCTTTACTAGTGTGTTTTCTTTACTAGTCTGATTCTTTACTAGTGTGGTTCTTTACTAGTGTGCTTTCTTTACTAGTATGCTTTCTTTACTAGTGTGTTTTCGTTACTAGTGTGTTTTCTTTACTAGTATGTTTTCTTTACTAGTATACTTTCTTTACTAGTGTGTTTTCTTTACTAGTCTGATTCTTTACTAGTGTGTTTCTTTACTAGTGTGCTTTCTTTACTAGTGTGTTTTCTTTACTAGTATACTTTCTTTACTAGTGTGTTTTCTTTACTAGTGTGCTTTCTTTACTAGTATGATTTCTTTACTAGTGTGCTTTGTTCACTAGTGTCTTTTCTTTCCTAGTGTACTTTCTTTACTAGTGTGTTTTCTTTACTAGTGTTTTCTTTACTAGTCTGATTCTTTACTGGTGTGTTTCTTTACTAGTGTGCTTTCGTTACTAGTGTGTTTTCTTTACTAGTATGCTTTCTTTACTTGTGTGTTTTCTTTACTAGTCTGATTCTTTACTAGTGTGTTCCTTTACTAGTGTGCTTTCTTTACTAATGTGTTTTCTTTACTAGTATGTTTTCTTTACTTGTGTGTTTTCTTTACTAGTATTTTTTTTACTAGTATGATTTTTTTATTAGTGTGTTTTCTTTACTGGTCTGATTCTTTACTAGTGTGATTCTTTACTAGCGTGCTTTCTTTACTAGTATGCTTTCTTTACTAGTGTGTTTTCTTTACTAGTCTGATTCTTTACTAGTGTGTTTCTTTACTAGTGTGCTTTTTTTACTAGTGTGTTTTTTTACTAGTATGCTTTCTTTACTAGTGTGTTTTCTTTACTAGTATGTTTTCTTTACTAGTATGATTTCTTTACTAGTGTGTTTTCTTTACTAGTGTGCTTTCTGTACTAGTATGTTTTCTTTATTAGTATGATTTCTTTACTGGTGTGTTCCTTTACTAGTGTGCTTTCTTTACTAGTGTGTGTTCTTTACTAGTGCGTTTTCTTTACTAGTGTGTCTTTTTACTAGTGTGCTTTCTTTACTAGTATGCTTTCTTTACTAGTGTGTTTTCTTTACTAGTATGCTTTCTTTACTCGTGTGTTTTCTTTACTAGTCTGATTCTTTACTAGTGTGTTTCTTTACTAGTATGCTTTCTTTACTCTTGTGTTTTCTTTAGTAGTCTGATTCTTTACTAGTGTGTTCCTTTACTAGTGTGCTTTCTTTACTAGTGTGTTTTCTTTACTAGTATGCTTTCTTTACTTGTGTGTTTTCTTTACTATTATTTTTTTTACTAGTTTGATTTCTTTACTAGTGTTTTTTCTTTACTAGTGTGCTTTCTTTACTAGTGTGATTCTTTACTAGTATGCTTTCTTTACTAGTGTGATTAATTACTAGCGTGCTTTCTTTACTAGTATGCTTTCTTTACTAGTGTGTTGTCTGTACTAGTCTGATTCTTTACTAGTGTGTTTCTTTACAAATGTGCTTTCTTTACTAGTGTGTTTTCTTTACTAGTATGCTTTCTGTACTAGTGTGTTTTCTTTACTAGTATGTTTTCTTTACTAGTACGATTTCTTTACTAGTGTGTTTTCTTTACTAGTGTGCTTTGTTTACTGGTGTGGTTTTTTTACTAGTGTGCTTTGTTCACTAGTGTGTTTTCTTTACTAGTGTGCTTTCTGTACTAGTATGTTTTCTTTAGTAGTATGATTTCTTTACTGGTGTGTTTCTTTACTAGTGTGCTTTCTTTACTAGTGTGTTATCTTTACTAGTGCGTTTTCTTTACTAGTGTGTTTTCTTTACTAGTGTGCTTTCTTTACTAGTATGCTTTCTTTACTAGTGTGTTTTCTTTACTAGTTTGTTTCTTTACTAGTATGCTTTCCTTACTAGTGTGCTTTCCTTACTAGTGTGCTTTCCTTACTAGTGTGCTTTCTTTACTAGTGTGCTTTCTTTACTAGTATGTTGTCTTTACTAGTGTACTTTCTTTACTAATGTGTTTTCTTTACTAGTGTGCTTTGTTTACTGGTGTTTTTACTAGTGTACATTCATTACTAGTGTGATTCTTTACTAGTGTGCTTCCTTTACTAGTGTGATTCTTTAACAGTATGCTTTCTTTACTAGTGCGATTCTTTACTAGTGTGCTTTCTTTACTAGTATGCTTTCTTTACTTGTGTGTTTTCTTTACTAGTCTGATTCTTTACTAGTGTGTTCCTTTACTAGTGTGCTTTCTTTACTAATGTGTTTTCTTTACTAGTATGTTTTCTTTACTTGTGTGTTTTCTTTACTAGTATTTTTTTTACTAGTATGATTTTTTTATTAGTGTGTTTTCTTTACTGGTCTGATTCTTTACTAGTGTGATTCTTTACTAGCGTGCTTTCTTTACTAGTATGCTTTCTTTACTAGTGTGTTTTCTTTACTAGTCTGATTCTTTACTAGTGTGTTTCTTTACTAGTGTGCTTTTTTTACTAGTGTGTTTTTTTACTAGTATGCTTTCTTTACTAGTGTGTTTTCTTTACTAGTATGTTTTCTTTACTAGTATGATTTCTTTACTAGTGTGTTTTCTTTACTAGTGTGCTTTCTGTACTAGTATGTTTTCTTTATTAGTATGATTTCTTTACTGGTGTGTTCCTTTACTAGTGTGCTTTCTTTACTAGTGTGTGTTCTTTACTAGTGCGTTTTCTTTACTAGTGTGTCTTTTTACTAGTGTGCTTTCTTTACTAGTATGCTTTCTTTACTAGTGTGTTTTCTTTACTAGTATGCTTTCTTTACTCGTGTGTTTTCTTTACTAGTCTGATTCTTTACTAGTGTGTTTCTTTACTAGTATGCTTTCTTTACTCTTGTGTTTTCTTTAGTAGTCTGATTCTTTACTAGTGTGTTCCTTTACTAGTGTGCTTTCTTTACTAGTGTGTTTTCTTTACTAGTATGCTTTCTTTACTTGTGTGTTTTCTTTACTAGTATTTTTTTTACTAGTTTGATTTCTTTACTAGGTGTTTTTCTTTACTAGTGTGCTTTCTTTACTAGTGTGATTCTTTACTAGTATGCTTTCTTTACTAGTGTGATTAATTACTAGCGTGCTTTCTTTACTAGTATGCTTTCTTTACTAGTGTGTTGTCTGTACTAGTCTGATTCTTTACTAGTGTGTTTCTTTACAAATGTGCTTTCTTTACTAGTGTGTTTTCTTTACTAGTATGCTTTCTGTACTAGTGTGTTTTCTTTACTAGTATGTTTTCTTTACTAGTACGATTTCTTTACTAGTGTGTTTTCTTTACTAGTGTGCTTTGTTTACTGGTGTGGTTTTTTTACTAGTGTGCTTTGTTCACTAGTGTGTTTTCTTTACTAGTGTGCTTTCTGTACTAGTATGTTTTCTTTAGTAGTATGATTTCTTTACTGGTGTGTTTCTTTACTAGTGTGCTTTCTTTACTAGTGTGTTATCTTTACTAGTGCGTTTTCTTTACTAGTGTGTTTTCTTTACTAGTGTGCTTTCTTTACTAGTATGCTTTCTTTACTAGTGTGTCATTCTTTTTCTTTACTAGTAGTGTGTAGGTTTATTCCCTTGTTCAATTCTTACTAGTTGCTTTCTTTACTAGTATGCTTTACTTTCCTTTACTAGTGTGCTTTCCGTACTAGTGTGCTTTCTTTACTAGTGTGCTTTCTTTACTAGTATGCCACCCTTACTAGTGTGCTTTCCTACTAAGTGTGTTGTCTTTACTAGTGTACTTTCTTTACTAATGTGTTTTCTTTACTAGTGTGCTTTGTTTACTGGTGTTTTTACTAGTGTACATTCATTACTAGTGTGATTCTTTACTAGTGTGCTTCCTTTACTAGTGTGATTCTTTAACAGTATGCTTTCTTTACTAGTGCGATTCTTTACTAGTGTGCTTTCTTTACTAGTATGCTTTCTTTACTAGTGTGTTTTCTTTACTAGTCTGATTCTTTACTATTGTGCTTTCCTTACTAGTGTGCTTTCCTTACAAGTATGCTTTCTTTACTAGTGTGCTTTCTTTACTAGTGTGTTTTCTTTACTAGTATGTTCTCTTTACTAGTGTACTTTCTTTACAAGTGTGTTTTCTTTACTAGTGTGCTTTGTTTACTGGTGTTTTTACTAGTGTACTTTCATTACTAGTGTGATTCTTTACTAGTATACTTTCTTTACTAGTGTGTTTTCTTTACTAGTGTGCTTTGTTTACTGGTGTGTTTTCTTTACTAGTCTGATTCTTTACTAGTGTGTTTCTTTACTAGTGTGCTTTCTTTACTAGTGTGTTTTCTATACTAGTATGCTTTCTTTGTGTGCTTTGTTTACTGGTGTGGTTTTTTTTTTACTAGTGTGCTTTGTTCACTAGTGTCTTTTCTTTACTAGTGTACTTTCTTTACTAGTGTGTTTTCTTTACTAGTGTGTTTTCTTTACTAGTCTGATTCTTTACTAGTGTGTTTCTTTACTAGTGTGCTTTCTTTACTAGTGTGTTTTCTTTACTAGTATGCTTTCTTTACTCGTGTGTTTTCTTTACTAGTCTGATTCTTTACTAGTGTGTTTCTTTACTAGTATGCTTTCTTTACTCGTGTGTTTTCTTTACTAGTCTGATTCTTTACTAGTGTGTTTCTTTACTAGTATGCTTTCTTTACTCTTGTGTTTTCTTTAGTAGTCTGATTCTTTACTAGTGTGTTCCTTTACTAGTGTGCTTTCTTTACTAGTGTGTTTTCTTTACTAGTATGCTTTCTTTACTTGTGTGTTTTCTTTACTATTATTTTTTTTTACTAGTTTGATTTCTTTACTAGTGTTTTTTCTTTACTAGTGTGCTTTCTTTACTAGTGTGATTCTTTACTAGTATGCTTTCTTTACTAGTGTGATTAATTACTAGCGTGCTTTCTTTACTAGTATGCTTTCTTTACTAGTGTGTTGTCTGTACTAGTCTGATTCTTTACTAGTGTGTTTCTTTACAAGTGTGCTTTCTTTACTAGTGTGTTTTCTTTACTAGTATGCTTTCTGTACTAGTGTGTTTTCTTTACTAGTATGTTTTCTTTACTAGTACGATTTCTTTACTAGTGTGTTTTCTTTACTAGTGTGCTTTGTTTACTGGTGTGGTTTTTTTACTAGTGTGCTTTGTTCACTAGTGTGTTTTCTTTACTAGTGTGCTTTCTGTACTAGTATGTTTTCTTTAGTAGTATGATTTCTTTACTGGTGTGTTTCTTTACTAGTGTGCTTTCTTTACTAGTGTGTTATCTTTACTAGTGCGTTTTCTTTACTAGTGTGTTTTCTTTACTAGTGTGCTTTCTTTACTAGTATGCTTTCTTTACTAGTGTGTTTTCTTTACTAGTTTGTTTCTTTACTAGTCTGCTTTCCTTACTAGTGTGCTTTCCTTACTAGTGTGCTTTCTTTACTAGTGTGCTTTCTTTACTAGTATGTTGTCTTTACTAGTGTACTTTCTTTACTAATGTGTTTTCTTTACTATTATTTTTTTTTACTAGTTTGATTTCTTTACTAGTGTTTTTTCTTTACTAGTGTGCTTTCTTTACTAGTGTGATTCTTTACTAGTATGCTTTCTTTACTAGTGTGATTAATTACTAGCGTGCTTTCTTTACTAGTATGCTTTCTTTACTAGTGTGTTGTCTGTACTAGTCTGATTCTTTACTAGTGTGTTTCTTTACAAGTGTGCTTTCTTTACTAGTGTGTTTTCTTTACTAGTATGCTTTCTGTACTAGTGTGTTTTCTTTACTAGTATGTTTTCTTTACTAGTACGATTTCTTTACTAGTGTGTTTTCTTTACTAGTGTGCTTTGTTTACTGGTGTGGTTTTTTTACTAGTGTGCTTTTGTTCAAAAAGAGAGTTTTCTTTCAAAGTACAGAAAAAAAAATAGTGTGC
>JAMWET010005857.1:0-10515 GCA_024036415.1 Prochilodus magdalenae
CACCGTAACTTACACACGCACATACACACGTATACACACGTCTATACACACGTATACACACACGTATACACACGTATATACACACGTATATACACACGTACGCACACGTATACACACTTATATACACACGTATATACACACTTAAATACACACATATATACACACACGCGTATATTAACACGTATATACACACGTACTTACACACGTATACACACATATATACACAAGTATACACACGTATATACACACATACACACACGTATATACACACATATATACACGTACTTACACACATATATACACAAGTATACACACGTACTTACACACGTATACACACACGTATATACACACGTATTTACACACGTATACACACACGTATATACACACATACTTACACACGTATACACACATATATACACAAGTATACACACGTATATACACACGTATATACACACATACGCATACGTAAATACACTTATATACACACGTACTTACACACGTACTTATACACACACGTATACACACACGTATACACACGTATATACACATATATACACACATATATACACACGTATTTACACACATATATACGTACTTACACACGTATATACACACGATATAACCACGTAATTATACACGTATTTTACACATCATATCGAAGGAACACACGTATACACAAACACGTATATACACCAGTATTTACACACATATTAACCCACATTACATACACACGTATACACACACATATATACACGTACTTACACACGTATATACACACACGTATTTACACACACGTATACACACGTATATACACACGTACATACACACCTTTCGGGCAGTATCAAAAAAAACGTACTATACACTACGTTAATACACACCCGTATACACTACTTAAAACACCACACGTACTAAACACGCATTACACATACAAATACTGGATATACGACAAGTATGATTACACAGCAGTTATACACACGCTATTTTACAGACTTATATACACACGTATATACACACACATATACACACTTATATTCACACGTATATACACACACGTATACACACTTATATACACACATGTATACACACGTATATACACACACGTATACACACGTATATACACACACGTATACACACACACACCATGTACTTACTATATACTCAGTACTCAGTATATACACAGTAAGAATATAATCTTCAGCGATATTATATATATTACACATATACACATATATACTCCAACTGTACTTCACTGTACTCTTCTGACACAGAGAATATATACTTATATATATATACTTAAGTACATTTTAAAGTACATATTACTGTGTAAAGTATTAAGTAACATACTTGTAACTATTAAATTTGAACATATTTATGTATAATATTTATATTTTATAGTTATAATAATATAGATTTATATAAAACATATATATATTTCACTTTTATTTAGAACACCACAATAATGTGTTTGAATTCCAGCAAAATATTATTCAATTTTTCAACTTTCAAACAAGTTTTAGAATGAACCCATTTATACAAAAACTATAAAAACAATCATATTAAAATAAAGAGATAAAACACAATAAAAGGTATTTAATAAACAGGTATTTTCATTTTAATGTACCATAAAGATTTTTAAATATATTATAATGCACCAGAAATGTACTTTAATATGTTTTAAATATGTCTATGGGAATTTAATGACAATACATTACATACAATTTAATTTAGATATACAATTAAATACAATTAGTAAATTAAGTATATGTTAAATAGCCCTAATGATTACATGTAGTATACTCAGTACATAGTTTATGAAAAATATATATGAAAATATATAATATTATGATTATGATAAAGCATACTAAATATAGTAATTATGCTTATATTAGGTAACTTCAGTCTACTTTTTGGCTTATATTATGGTATTATTTTAATAATAGTAGGTAACATTAATATAATTAAAAGAACAAAGTTAAAATAAAATGATAAATAAATAAATAAAAATTACAAATAATAATAAAATATTAAAATGAATAAAATATGTATTTATTGCTTAATGAAGTTAAAATAATAAAGTTTTAAAGCCTCAAGCTTGCTAGTTAGCTACGTTAGCCTGGTAGCTCCACTTTAAAATCAGGCTACCCTCATACACAGTTGATAAAGGGTTTACATGTATGTATTAATGGTTATTAGTTAGGTCATAAACAGTTTACAAAGCATTAATAAGCAGTTATAACACATTAATAAAACGACACACTGCAAATGATGAATATGAATAGGTACTGAAGCGTCAACAGTGTACTAGATCATGAGCTCAGTGCTGGACCAGCAGCTCACTCCTGTGTTATAACTGCTTATTAATGGTTATTAATGTTTATTATGTAGTTATTAACATTAATAAACCCACTTTAATAATCCATTTATAAACCTTCATAAGGCTAGCCTCGTTTTACAGTGGTACCACTGTGGAACTGAACTTCCAGCACCAGATACCTGGGCTCCAGGGTGGAAGGCCTGAGTTGGGTTCCTCCAGGAGAACCCCCTCCGTTCAGGTGAAGGAACCTGAGCACCTTTGAGGAGAACGTAGAGATAACAGACGCCAGAGCTCCAAACACCACCGCAAATGTCACCGCCTTATTTAAAACGGGAGTGATTTTTCATTAGGCAGCTCCTGCTACATAACCATCCGTCATACTGTCCGGGACCGGCAGCCGCGGCGCTGGCGTCGGAGCCCCGCACGCTTCATTATTCCCTACCTGAGAAGAACCAGACGCCGCTGAGAGGAACAGGGGAAGTTTTCCGGCGGGTTGCGTAAGGAGGGAGTGGAGTGGTACAAAAGGCGTGAAGATACCCGACAAAGGCGCTCCGGCGGTTGGTATGATAACTTTATTAAGATCTTAGGCCACCCGAGGACCGGCGCCTGCATTATTCCCCTGCCCCCTCGGAGCCGGGGCCTGCGGTTGAGTTTTGCATTTCTGGAAACTTGCGCTCGCTGCGAATGAAACCTCCCTTCACGGCCAACTGTGGCCCGGAGTTTCAGTAGCTTTGTATTAAAGATCTGAGGCCATCTGAATACGGCGAGACCGGCGCCTTCGCTGCTCCTCAGAGCCGGGGTTGCGGTTGAGTTGCATCACGCACGCTCCGCTCAAGTGCTAAAACAAATCGTCCTCTGATATTCGGCTTCACGGCAAAACTGTGGCCGGAGTTTCGATCGCGCTCGCCGGCATTTCAGACACATTACTCCATGAGCGCTTCGACTCCATCAGTGCTTCATCTCCGTCAGCGCTTCAACTCCATCAGCGCTTCATCACCACTTCACCTTCATCAGTGCTTCAGCGTCCTCAATTCTCAGTCGTCATCAGCGCTTCATCTCCATCACGCGCATTTCAACTCGCTTCGCTTCATCCGCTTTCATCTCCCTCCATCTCCATCAGCGCTTCATCTCCATCAGCGCTTCATCACCACTTCACCTTCATCAGTGCTTCATCTCCATCAGCGCTTCATCTTCATCAGCGCTTCATCTCCATCAGCGCTTCATCACCACTTCAGCTTCATCAGCGCTTCATCTCCATCAGCGCTTCATCACCGCTTCATCTCCATCAGCGCTTCATCACTACTTCACCTTCACCAGCGCTTCATCTCCATCAGCGCTTCATCACCACTTCAGCTTCATCAGCGCTTCATCACTACTTATCAGCTCTCCATCAGCGCTTTCATCTCCTTTCAAGCACTTCATCTCCATCAGCACTTCATCAGCACTTCATCTCCATCAGTGCTTCATCTCCATCAGCGCTTCATCTCCATCAGCGCTTCATCTCCATCAGCGCTTCATCACCACTTCACCTTCATCAGCGCTTCATCTCCATCAGCGCTTTATCTCCATCAGCGCTTCATCACCACTTCGCCTTCATCAGCGCTTCATCTCTATTAGCGCTTCATCTCCATCAGCGCTTCATCTCCATCAGCGCCTCATCTCCTTCAGCACTTCATCTCCATCAGTGCTTCATCTCCATCAGTGCTTCATCTCCATCAGCGCTTCATCTTCATCAACGCTTCATCTCCATCAGCGCTTCATCACCACTTCGCCTTCATCAGCGCTTCATCTCCATCAGCGCTTCATCTTTATCAGCGCTTCATCTCCATCAGCACTTCATCACCACTTCACCTTCATCAGCGCTTCATCTCCATCAGCGCTTCATCTCCATCAGCACTTCATCACCACTTCGCCTTCATCAGCATTTCATCTCTAGCAGTGCTTCATCTCCATCAGCACTTCTTCTTCATCACTGCTTCATCTCTATCAGTGCTTTATCTCCATCACCACTTTACCTTCATCATCACTTCATCTCCATCATCACTTCATCTCCATCAGCACTTCATCTCCATCAGCACTTCATCTCCATCAGCACTTCATCTCCATCAGTGCTTTATCTCTATCACCACTTCACCTTCATCATCACTTCATCTCCATCAGCACTTCATCACCACTTCACCTTCATCACCACTTCACCTTCACCTCATCTCCATTACCACCTAATCTCTATGATGTTATTATTATTATTATTATTATTATTATTATTATTATATTGTTTTTATTATTGTTGTTATTATTATAATCAAACTTTAATATTTTTAAGAACAATAATAAACATTAATTAATTAATGGTGTTGTGATCTTATAATATGTGATATAATATTAAAATAATTGTATTAAAAGTAAATACCAATAACATTTATAACAAATGAAAGAATAATTAAGATCTAAAATAATGGCATTAGCATTATAACTCTTAATATCTAATAATAACTCACCTCTTCATGTTACAGTAACTTCACTATTATATATATATATATATATATATATATACCCTACTTATCTATAAATACATTACATATTTTAATTATTATAGCAAATTTAATACTAAATGTGGTTGCTAGGTTACTAATTCTATTAGTATTCTAATTAATAATGCTAATATTATAATAATGTATTAATGTGTCCTGTATAAAGAACCACTTCCATCCACAGTCTGTTTACTACTGAGGGTAGGGTCTGCACACGGCCCTGTTAGACTGCACCAGCCTCCCGTCTCCACCCCTGAAACGCTCCACCCCTGAAACGCTTCCCCAAGTCCAGACTCCCTGTTTCTGAGCCTCTTTTCCCCTCGGCCCAATTCTGCCTTGACAAGTCGAGGCAGTGCGCTCACTCCTCCGCAGCTCCTTTTCTTCTGCCATTCCCTCTGAGTTTGAAGCTATGAGTCACTCTCATGTGTCCCCGGGGGCCAATAGAGGCGAGGCTGAGCCGAGCACCTCCAAACTCAGCCTGTTGCTCCAGTTAGAGAGGAAATTTCCCATTACCCAGCAGAGATATCCAGCTGTAGCCGGGTCTCTGTTAGCGAGGATGCTAGTCTTACCGGCGTGGTGCTGGCTGTAATAGCGTTATTAGCCTTTATTAAGACTCGGCCGAACACGCTGCTTGCTGTGAAGTCCTTCAGTGTTGTTACTGGTGCTAACGGTCATATACCATATCTCGCTCTACAGCGACGCTGGCCGGCATCATTAACGTCATGTTCCCTGAGTTATTCTCCGCCACAGCCATGCAGATCGATGGCTTATTACAGCGAGGGCCCGGTTGTATGGAGTCCATGGCTGGTTTTACAGGCGATTGTGTTGACAGCCTGATTCTACATTCAGTAACACTGTACCGAGTTCAGCACCCCGGACAGCGGCAGTGCGTCGTTATCTGGGAAAGTCGGCCGCATGTTCTTCCAGAAGATTTGGTGGTGGAGATGCCAGCGAAGTAGTTCAGGGATTTAATGAAAGATGCTCCATCCTACTGGTTCCCTACAGGGTTCCCTACTGATGGGTACCAGAGTAAAGACACACCACTTCATCCACTAGTGAACCTACACCTGGGACATCGTAACAACCACCTGGGACACCTTAGCAATAGACTAGCAACATCGTAACAACCACCTGGGATACCATAGCAATAAACTACAAACATCTTAGCAACCACCTGGGACACCATAGCAATACACTCGTAACATCTTAACCTGGGACACTTGTGCATTAGGCTAGCAACATCTCAACAACCACCTGGGACACCGTAGCAATAGGCTAGCAACATCTCAACAACCACCTGGGATACCATACCAATAAACTACAAACCTCTTAGCAACCCCCTGACAGACCATATCGATAGACTGCCAACATCTTAGCACTCACCTGGGACACCATAACAATAAACTACAAACCTCCCAGCAACCACCTGGGGCACCATAGCAATAAACTACAAACATCTTAGCAACCACCTGGGGCATCATAGCAATAGGCTAGCAACATCTAAACAACCACCTGGAACACCATAGCGATAGACTACCAACATCTTAGCAACCACCTGGAACACCATAGCAAAACACTCGTAACATCTCAACAACCACCTGGGACACCATAGCAATAGACTACCAACATCTTAGCAACCACCTGGGACACCATAGCAATAAACTACAAACATCTTAGCAACCACCTGGGACAGCATAGCGATAGAGTAGCAACATCTTAACAACCACCTGGGGCACCATAGCAATAAACTACAAACATCTTAGCAACCACCTGGGACACCATAGCAATAAACTACAAACATCTTAGCAACCACCTGGGACAGCATAGCGATAGACTAGCAACATCTAAACAACCACCTGGAACACCATAGCGCACTCGTTAACTACCAACCCCATGCTTACCCCATAGCAATGCAACCACATCCTGGAACACCATAGCAAAACACTCGTAACATCTCAACAACCACCTGGGACACCATAGCAATAGACTACCAACATCTTAGCAACCACCTGGGGCACATAGCAATAAACTACAAACATCTTAGCAACCACCTGGGACACCATAACAATAAGCAACACTGTAACAACCACCTGGGAGACCGTAGTAACACATGTCTGAAGCTGCTCTGCCTTGACTAAGAGACGCTGTGTCCCTGGGTGACGCTGTCGTAGCGTGTCTCTAATGTGAATGACAGTAGTTGGTGTTTGTGTGTGCGGGGGGTTGAGGGGAAGGTTCTCGTTGTGTGGACTGTGTGCGGTAGAGGTGGAGCGCGGTAATGAAAGAGAGCCCTGGGTTTAAAATAGAACCTGCTTAAGTACTGCACACTTCACGGTTCAGAATTAATGATGGGGCTCATCATCGTCCCTGAGAGAGGACACTCACACACTAACACTGCCTCACACCGCCGGGCCTCACCACGGCCGCACGTACCAGCTCCACCTCAATACCCACCCTGTACCCTCCTCTCACTGGCCACTTTATTAGAAACACCCACCTCGTACTTCCACTCACTGGACGTGGCCACGTTTTGTAGTTGAGAAATGACTGCAACCTTGTCTAAGACGCACTCGATGTCAGCAATGCCTAGCAGTGTCCCCCTGAGGGTGTGTGGGGGTCGTACTGGTCCTCGCTCACGGGTGTGTGTCTGCACATGGCTGTCACTGGGCTGCAACTCATTCCACTTCCTGCCGCAAGGGGGCGCTATCCCAGCTTCCACATGGTGAAGCAGGACAGATGGGAGATTCCATGATCCCTGCTACATGACCCACAGCTGGGGTCGTGGGAAAGGTCAGACCACGCCACAGTGTGCACCCAACCGCGACACCGTTCCTGCAGCCCTCACCCCAAACCAACTCAGATCAGTGGTGCAGATCTCCATGCCGCACCTTCAGATCCCCCACGCAAGCGGCCGCTCGCAGCAGCAGCTACACTGCTGACTAATCCTTCATTCTCATTTCAACTCACTGCGCAAAAACCGACGAAAAATTTCAATCCATAATTAGCTGCCACAGGTCTGGGTCTACAAGTCCACATGCTGATGACATACTTAACACCACTAACCCACTCCCACACACAACATGCTGCTCTCATGAGGACGGGTCGATCAGCGTGTACGGGCGGAGAGTGAGGAGCGCTCTGGCCCAGGGATCCCTGGCCTGCAGAGTAGATGGAGGTGAGTATGAGGTGAGGTAATCAGGGTGATGTAATTATGCAAATGAGGTGCCATTAATTACCCAACACTAGTCTGTGTGAGTCAGAGTGGACAGTCTGCTGACCTGTCCTGATATTAGAACGGTCATAGCAGTGAACACTGATCTCATATACCGCAGTACCACACACACATACACACCACACACACACACACACACCACACACACACACACATACAAACACACACATACACTACACACACAGACATACACACACACCACACATACACACCACACACACACACATACACATACACACACACCCCCCACATCCTACACACACCCCCATCACGACTACAACACGCCTACACAGAGACATGTTGATAACCTAACACACACTCAACACCTTCAGACAATAATAGACACACACATGACACACCATGTACTACACGACGACAACAGACACAATCACAACACACACACACCTTTATACACACACACAATACACAAGACTTTCTACAGCCAGATAGACCTACACCACACACACACACACACACTTATACCGCACACACGACACAACACAGAACGACTTATACACCACACACACACACAACTTATAACAACACAGAGACACACACACACACACACACACCTACACATACAGACCACAACACACTACACGTCACCCAAAACGGGATTGTGCTCGACACACACACACAAACACACATTTGTATTACTGGCCATAACCAGCACACGACACACATGCATTTTGTTGCCCATACCATACACGACACACTACCTACAAAACATGCCATAGTGTACTGGTCATTACATGACATTTACAACACACACACACATCCATTTTGGTGCCATACCACACACACACACACAAACATCCATATTACTGCCATACCACACACACACTCACACACATCCATTTTGGTGCCATACCACACACACACACACACACACAAACACACAAATCCATATGACTGCCATACCACACACATACTTCATTCTGGATGTTATATCTGTTAGAGCGTTATTCTGGATGTTATATCTGTTAGAGCGTTATTCTGGATGTTATATCTGTTAGAGTGTTATTCTGGATGTTATATCTGTTAGAGCGTTATTCTGGATGTTATATCTGTTAGAGTGTTTATTCTTGATGTTATATATCTGTTAGAAGTGTTTTATTCTGCGATGTTATATCTGTTAGAGTGTTCTTCTGGATGTTATAGATCTGTTAAAGCTTAATTCTGATGTTATAGTGCTGTTATGGCGTTTCTGGATGTTATATGTTGTTAGAGCGATATATTCTGGATGTTAATACTGCTGTTAGAGTGTTATTCTGGATGTTATGCCTCGTGTTAGAGTTGTTATTCTGGATGGTATTCTGTTAGAGCGGTTATTCTGTGACTGGTAATATCTGTTGCGAGCGTATTATTCTGGATGTTTATATCTGTTAGAGCCGTTATTCTGACTGTTCATATACTGGATCAGAGCGTATAATCTGGAGGTGTTATAGTTGTTAAAGCGTTAATTCCACACTGGATGTTGTATCTGTCAGAATGTTAATCTGAAAAGTACTATCCAGTGTAGAGCGTTCTGAGAGATTGTTATATCATCTGTTGAAAGCGAAAAAATGGACGTAAATATTACTGTTACAAGCGTTATATATGGAAATCATATCTGTTTAGAGTGTTAATCTGGCTTTCTATAGGATCTTTCTAGACACGTGTTATTCTGGCATGGTAAAAAAATCGTGTGTGGAGCGAAATTCGGATATTATCGTCTGTTAGAGCGTTATTCTGGATAGCTATATACTTTAGAGATCGTGATTCTAGAAAAAAAAAAAATGTTAGAAAAAACGTTATTCTGGATCGTCTAGTTTCAGGGTCCCCCCCTGGACTATTTAATAGCGTTAGATCTGGATGTTATTCTGAAAGAGTCTGCGTTATTCTGGATCTAATCTGTTAGAGTGTTTAATCTGGAAATCATATGAGCTAGAGCGTTATTCTGGATGTTATTCGTGTATGACGCGTTCACTACGGATGTTATACTGTCAGTGTTAGAGCGTTAAACTGGATGTTTATCTGTTTAGAGCGTTATGTCTGGGGATGTTATATACGTTAAACCAAATCCTTGGATGTTATAATCATGTTAGTAGCGTTAAGCCTGGATTGTTATATGTGTTAGAGCGTTGATTCTGAATATCATCTGATTAGAGCGACGTTATCTCTCTGATTTTATAGGATATGTTAAAAAAAAAAAAACAAAATGTTATATCTGTTAAAAAAGAAAAAAAATGGCTGTATGTGTCTGTTAGTGACGCGTTATTCTGGATGTTTTATATCAGTTTAGAGCGTTATTCTGGATGTTATATCTGTTAGAGCGTTTATTCTGGATGTGATTATCTTTTGACGTGTTCTTCTGGATTGTTCTCTCTGTTAGAGCTGTTATTCTGGATGTTATATCTTGTTAGAGTGTGTGATTCTGGCATGTTTATATCTTGTTACAG
>JAMWET010005858.1:0-21338 GCA_024036415.1 Prochilodus magdalenae
TCTGTACTTTATTCCAAGATAAAATGCCAAAATTAATATGTTATTTTCATTGTATAATTTCACAACGTGAATTCCTCCTTTGAGTTTATATGAAGACATAATTTCAAATGTATTTGCATTTGCATTTCTGTGCATGATGGCTGTTTAAGGTTAAAAGAGGAAAAACAAAGTGGTTTTGGCCTTTGATTTCATTTTCTTACTGCTCTGACCTCAGTGCTCTGCCAAAATGAGAGTGCAGTTCTAGTTCCAACTTCATCAAGGCTGTTTTCAGACTGCACTGTGGCAAGATGTTCAGAGGGACGTTTTTTAGTGCAAAAACCTGTTTCCAGAAGTGAAAAAGTGTTTTAAATGTTGGTGGTACTGGAGAATGAGCAGCCACTGCAAAAAAAAAAAATCCTCAGTGTGACAGATCTTGTTGCAGGTGTTCTCTTAGATTAGCACAAGAGTATCAGCCCCACACGAGACTGATTAAGCTCCTTCTTAACATGCAGTGGCAATAGCTCAGAGGGAGGGCTGGGATGTTTGATCCTCTGGACTATAAATTCTGACTTTCATCTTTACGCTTCCATTCAAGTCTGCTCCTCAGAGCTGAAAGAGCTTCAACCCCTTCAGCTAAAGCTACTTTACTGTTATCAAGGTAAGGCAGCTAAATCATTATTATAATTTACTGCAAGCATTCTTACATTTTTTTAATCCTTAGTACTAATGCCAGTGTACTGGATACAGGACATTCCTGCCAAATTGTAGATTTGTTCTTTTTGATGTCACTGTCAATGTAATAGTACACTCATTACAGCGCCAAAATGGGAGTGCAATTCTAGTTTTCACTCACTTTTATCACGGCTGTTTTTTAGACAACCCTGTGGCAAGATGTTAAGAGAGATGTTTTAGTGCAAAAACATGTTTTAAGAAGTGAAAATGTTGGCGGCTGTCAGAAACAAAGAACCCAGACCGGACCTGACTTTCGCGTGCGCAGAGCTAAAAAGTCAGATGGGGGCTTAATTAAACAATTAGGTAATTGAACACAGCAACAAAACACGAACAGAACATAGAGGGAGAAGGCAAGATCGGAGTCAAGGGATAGGCTACGGTCAGAACCAGGGTAGTCAAGCAGCGAGGTAACCAAGGTAGAAAGAATAGGCAAAGAGAATGGTCAGATAAACAAAAAGGTTGATAGCCAGAGAGTAGCTCAAACGAGAAAGCCAACAGGGATAAAGTATAATGAGGAAATGTTTGGGTGAAGCATAAATGCTGGGTGATGAATTGGAAACAGTTGGGCTAAAACTTAGGAGACCAAGAGCAGCCACTGCCAAAAAAACAAACAAAAAAAATAGGTGTGTTAAAGAGGTGTAATCACTAAAATCTGCCCTGTGAGCCTCCACATGGTGTCATTAGCATTGGTGTATTTGCAGCCACAAGCTCTTTAAATCAACGTGCACACAGGGCAGCTTGCTAACAAAATGAACCATCTGTTTTAGCAGGTGAAAACAGACAATGGAGATTGCCAAGACCTGTCAAAGCCTCACTTCAGCTGAAGAGATGAGAGAAAAACCAAACCAAGCTTGTGATGCAGCCTTATGCCAACTGGGAGGAATACCTGACTCCTGCACCTCTCTCCATAGCCATAATGGGAGAAACTGGTCTTCATCTCCTCCAAAACAGATTTCTCCATCAACAAAAACCCACCCAAGGACGGCTACAAGTTCATCAGATACCCAGATTCATTTCGGGCCTGTCTTATGCAAGTGTGTAACTCTGGCTGGTGCGCATTCAATGAAGCCCACAAGAACATGGATCAGATTCGCCTCCACACCATGGCTGTTCCAGAATACATGAAGACAGCTGTGAAGATTCTGTTCCAAGGTAATGATGAAGTTGTTGAAGCCCACCTTTCTGACCAGCTGGAGAATATTCGTGTCATTGCAGATGACTGTCTGGCACTGGCTGATACAACAGAAAAGCGGTTCACTGATGTGATTAATATTATCCAGGAGCTGCTGGAAGCATGTGTAAATGCAGAGCACTTTTATGGAGAGGAGCTGGAGGAAATCAAGAAGAAACTGGAGGAGAGTAAAATTAGGAAACAGACATCAGAAGAAGCTGTTAAACGCTCTAAGAAGGCAGTTAAAACTATGGAAGAGGAACTAGAGGAAGCACGTGAAACCTACAAACAAGCAATGGATTCAATTCCCAGTGGATGGAACATGGTGGCCATGGATCTTGTTGGTGCTGTTAACGAGAGTTTTCACTGTTTCTAGTCAGTGGACTGACAGCTGCTGTGACTCAGCCAGTGGTTCAAATGTGTAATGCTTCAAAAAACAATCGCAGAGACTGTGAGAGATGTAAAAGGCACAAAGGCAAGATGGAGTTTTGATGAAATGAATATCTACAGCAAAGCTGCAGAAATCCTAAAGTGGACAGAAGGTATTCAGCAGTTTGTGCAAAGTAACAACATTGACTGGAAGGACTTGTATGATCAGAAGAGCAAATCTACAAAAAAACAGATTTCTATAAACAACAATTCCAAAGAATCAATCGCAGTTTAAGAGAAAATTCCCAAAAATGCAAACCAAAGAAGGATGCTCGTAAGTTATGTGAAGAGGCGATCCAACATCTGTGGACAGCTGGCAAAACATGCACCAGATGGTAAATGTGAGGAAGCAAAAACAAACGAGATCATCAAGAAATCAGGAAACTGACTGAATCAGCTCGCACTTTTGACTGCAAGAGCAAAGACGTCACGAAAACTCCCTCCCTGACTCCCAAGCCCCCTATGTTGTATAAAGAAGAAAGTAAAAGTGGGAAGAAGAGTGCTTCAGAAAAGGCAACAGAGAACGCCAGGTTCCGTGTAGAGCAGAGCCGAGCCCAAATGAAGCAAACCAGAGATGTCTACGAGAAGAGTGTGGAGAACATGGAGAAAAACCAAAAGGAACTGACTGACATCCTGGTCACCATGAGAAACTGTGAGCTCAAAGAGATAGACTTCAACACCACCATACAAATGCTAGTGAAAGGAATGGATGCCATGGGGAGAGTGAAGGAGCAGTGGGAGAAGATGGTGCGCTTCTTCCAGATGGTGTCCAACATTGTGAAAACCAGCATGAGCAGAACTCTCAAAGATTTTGTGTCCACGTCTGAGAAGACTCAATCACTGTCCTACAACTCAAAGCTCTTCTCCAAGGACCTGCTCTACAGTCAAGCTTTTCAGGCCTCTAACATCGCCAGCCTCGTCCACATGATCTCAGCAACCTACACAGAAATATCAGATAAGTATCTCATGGATCGTGTCAGTTCACTGGGGAAGCTTATGGTCATGGACAAGACAAAACCTGAATTTGAACAGGAGCGTCTGCTGTTACAGAACTCCTGTGATGAAGCTCAGAAGGGCATTTTACGCCTAGTCCTCAAGAACAAAGACGAGTTTGAAAGGAAGACTGATTCCAGACTGGAGAAGATTGATAAGGAGTTGTTGGCCATCCTTCCCGCTGCTGCTCCAGAAGAGATGAAGAGCATCCAAGCAGCTGTCAAAGGTGGATTCACAGAAGATGAGGAAGCAGAATACTACTGAGTATATATGCAAAAGTCATTGTTACGTAATGTCAAAATTACACTGATGTTGATGACAATGATTCATTGGTGTTCAACGTTTATCAAATTATCAAACGTGAATCACCATTACCATATATATAAACTGCTAAACTTAATGTTTAATGCATATTTCTCTTCTGATCTCTTCAAATATATCTTTCAGCCAGTATGTTATTTTTTTCTTGATTAATAAACATATATTCGAATGAGATTTCATTTGTCTTCATCAGTGTTATGACTTTTGAGAATACATTTATGCATCATTGCCACCAATCTGTAAGATTACATAACCTGTCAAATTCATACTATAAAAAATAATCATCCTTTATTGTCATTTGGACATACTCTGAGGGTGACCCATCACACATCATAATTCAACCACTAAGTTTTTATGTTAACAATAATAAAGCAATAACATCTACTGACATCTACAGTCTTAGCAATACTCTTTACCATGATAGTTTCATATGATTATCACAGGTGGTGATTTTATATTGTTAGTTGCTAAAGTACACAGAGGTATTAATGTCATTCTTGGGATTAAATGCAATCTTCTAAAAGTGTTCCAGGTGGTAACACACCAGACATGATGGCACCATTGTGATCTATGACAGTGAGTGACAACGTCTTAAGGACAGCACTCCATGTGTGACTTCCTTTACTGGTTTACTGCTGGTCTCTTATGGACATCTGTGACTCGCCTAAACCATCTCATTAACTTATTACCTGCTCACCAGATTATAGTTTTCGATTTTGCAATTGCTGATCCTGTTTGATTTGATGTTTCTTCACAGCACAAAAAATGTACTTTGTTAATGAGTTACTAACACGTATATACACTAAAAGATAGCTTTAAAATCACTTCATCATTTCTAAATGAGTTATTAATACATTTAAATTTAAACATTTGAAAGTGGGAGTTAAAGGAGTTATTATCTGAGAAGAGTTGTACAATGGTATCATTTTATTTTATGGAAGACAAGTTAGTAGATAACTGGACATCTGTTACGTGCAAATCATAAATAACTGTCTGATTAGTTGTTGACCTCACAATAAGCATTTTTATAGTACTGAACATGAATCATCACTTTAATTTACATTTTATTAGTGTAGAATTGGCAGCAAGTAATTCCTACATGGTTCTATGTAGCATCAGGTTTACTGCATTATCCATATTCTAAAGTGGAGTTATGGTCATCACTTATTAAAAGCTTAAAAGTAATAAGTAAAATTTAAAATAATTTAAAATAGAAATCAGGAAGTACTGCAATAAACATTCATGACACTATTTACAGGTCCGATTGTATTGTTTTATTAAGATTTTATTGTTAATATCTTACAGTACAAAATGTACCATTTCAGATGTTACACTCCTGAAAATTATGGGCCAACTCATCTCTGGTGCAACATATTTATTTTGCTTATGCACTGCAAAACACAGAAAACAGCAGGTTACAGGAGCCACTCGGCGTGTTAGCTGCCAGCTGCTGCTCCCAGTACTGGCCGACTTCTTCTGTCTTATGTAACCCAGTTAAAAGGAACATGTAGTGTGATCCTATTTTTAATGAATTCCACCAAATCCTGATACGTTGCTGCAGTATTTTATGGGTATGGCTTTCTTAAGCGTAAACATGTACTGTCACTGTAAGAAACAGGGAAATGCGACGTCATTTTTTGTTTTGTAATAGGTTTTATGAAGCCTAAAGTTATTTTAATACAGTATTGTGTTATTTGAGATTTTATAAAACTGTTTTAAGAGCGTATTGAGCGTAATTACAAAGTGAAAGTACCTGGAGGAAAGTGTTATTTTCTGAGTTTCTGAGCAACAAAAGAGAAATTTGCAATAACAAAAGAGAAATTTTGCAATATTTACACATATATAAAGTCTTATAATACAATAAAAAAGATAAAATAAAAAGTAAAGTGGCTGTGGCTATAATAATAAGTACAGATATACTGTTAACAGCAGTAAGTGTTCAGTAGTCAGAAAATTATTGCACGTTTTGAGCTGTCGCACACAATTAAATTATTGTTTTACTGTTATTACTGTACATGTGAATGGTGGCGTGCTCTAAGGGAGGAGTTATAAAGTCTGATAGCCACAGGTAGGAATGACCTCCTGTGACGTTCTGTAGTGCATTTTGGCTGGATGAGTCTTGCACTGAATGCGCTCCTGTGTCTCATCACTGTGTGATAGAGAGGATGGGAGCCGTTATCCATGATGGTCTGCAGCTTAGACAGCGTCCTCCTCTCAGACACTGCCATCAGCGAGTCCAGCTCCACACCCACAACATCTCTGGCTTTGCGGATCAGTTTATTAAGTCGGTTGGCGTCTGCCACCCTCAGCCTGCTGCCCCAGCATGCAACAGCGTATAGGATTGCACTCGCCACCACAGACTCATAGAAGATCCTAAGCATAGTCTTGCAGATGTTGAAGGACCTCAGACGCCTCAGAAAATAGAGACGACTTTGGCCCTTCCTGTAGAGGGCGTCAGTGTTCTTAGCCCAGTCCAGTTTATTGTCAATGTGAACGCCCAGGTATTTATAGTCCTCCACAGTGTCCACACTGACCCCCTTGATGGAAATAGGGGTCACCTGTGCTTTGTCCCTCCTCAGGTCCACCACCAGCTTCTTTGTCTTTGTCACGTTGAGCTGCAGATGGTTCAGCTCACACCACGCAACAAAGTCGTTCACCGTGGCCCTGTACTCATCCTCATCACCCCAGCTGATACATCCAACTACTGCAGAGTCATCAGAAAACTTCTGATGAAGACTTCTGACATGTGTTCCATGCACGCGCGGCTTGCGAACTGAGAGGAGGAGGGCGCTGTAGCCAGCGTGCATATTGGTGTGCAAGTGTTCTAGCTCGCAGCCTGCATGCATGGAGAAAGATTCGCTGTGCACATTGTCTACAAATGACTGTTTGTTTTTTTTTTGCATCCAGACCACGGAAAAGCAGTAAACAGCCATCACCAGCATCATTGCCTCAGTCTCATCTTTCCTCCTCACCAATCGTGGACCACAGAACACAACGCAGAAGATCTTGTAGTAACGGTTGTGCGTCACTGAGTAGACTGACACAGACACACCCGTTACACTTACAACAACAGTGACACAATACACTTGTATTGTAACTCCAAATAATGAAACAGTGTTCTTAAAACAGTCCTTATTATAATCACATTACTGTCTCTACACTTCTACAGTTTTATTTCTACATGCATCACTTGAACTTGTGAGCTCACCAAATCACCAGAATGCCTTTTGCTGTATAAACCAGTATCATTGTGAACTCTTGATTCCAGTTTTCTTGTGTTTTTAACAACCATTTTAATCGGTTTTTAATCCCTTTCAAACCCAGTACTCTTATGAACTGTATTTTAAACTACATCCATTTTAAATTATATCTTTTTAGCATATTTCTTTTATATTCCATCTTAATGAAATGAACAGAAAGCATTTTACACTTCCTCCGCTAAACCGAAAAGATATAGCGCAACTTTAAACCAACAATAGTTGTATGGCTAATACAGACTTCCAGAATCCCAGCTGACTAACCGTACTGGTACAGGTATACGACAACGTGTGCTCCATGGGCTAGCATGAGACCCAGTCTGACTTCGCATTTAGCTTTAGCATCCATCGCTAAACGTACAGACCTGAAACGGCTCTGCCGCCCATTACCACAACCCCTCGGACACGAGTCCACCATTTTCACCACACAATGCACTTATGAGTCGCTACTACTGTTAACCCTCACTAATATATATTTTATCACCCAGCTTACCTGCAAAACACACAAAATAGCAGGTTACAGGAGCTACTCGGTTAGCTGCCAGCTGCTGCACCCAGTACTGGCAGACTGCTTCTGCTGGTCAGAGCGTCAGCCACTGGTGCATTTTGCACCGAGCGCCCCCTACTGGCGAAACTATATATTATACTGTTAGATGGTAAAATGGACATTGACAGTAGTTTATCCCATGAAAGCGACCTTAGACATAAAAAAATGGGGGGCTACTATTTCCATGTATTTAACTACTCCATAGTGCCACACAGACTTACAACTGTATACATGATTTTTTTTCTTATGCTATGCTGTGCATGCCAAAATGACCTTCGCTGCTTATTTCCCCTCCAGTAGGTCCATTCACATCCAAATGTTCTCTCCGAGATGTTTCAGATCTGTTGCCTCATAGGCTCCAAACTGTGGATTTGCCAATAACCCACATCTGCTTTGTGTTTTGGGCGTGTGCCCCTATTATAGTCTCAAGAAATGAAGAAAGGATTGGTGTTGCAAAGGCTGTTGCATTAGTGAGAGTGCACAACTATGTATTGTGTTCCTGGGACTCTAGTTAAAGTGTCTGTGTGACTGTGGCAATCACCATGGGCTGAACTTCCTGTGAGCACAGGATGTACTGTTCCATGTCCATGGGCATGCGTGACAGGCCATCTGCATCTCTATTGGTCTTCCCTGGATGATACTTGATTGAAATAAATGAAATGAACAACATGACTTGATTGAAAAATTAAAGTCAGCCGATTCTGCCACCCATCGATGTGTGGTAGCATTCAGTTTTGCCACGGTCAGTATATGTGTTAGCGGGTTCTTGCCTGTATAGACCCCAAACAAAGGAGCACAATATAAGTACTCCCTGAATTGCTCGCATATAGCCCAATTTAAGGCCAGAAACTAAACATTTCCTGAATGAAGATGGTAGTTCTTCTCTGGTGGAGTGAGCGTCCTCGACCCATAACCTTTTACCTTCAACTTCCCTTGCTGCCTTTGTTACAGTACTGCACCAAGTCCTTCTTGAGAGGCATCACAGTGAAGCATAAATGGCTTTTCAAAATCTGTTTAGCCCAAGATAGGGCGTTTGAGGAAAGAGTATGAGTTCACAGAGGACTTTTTGGTGCTGCTGTGTCCAGGAGACTGGCTGACGGGATGGCAGTTGATTTGCCACATTTTTTTTTTACTCACGAAAGTTTTCCCATCTGACAGTAGGCTATAAGTGGAGGAGCAATTCTTGAAAAATTTGGGAGATATGGGCGATAATGGGTGATGAACCCAAGTAGTTTTCTCACATTTACCACTGTCTCAGGTTTGTCTCAGGTTCTCAATTTTTCAATGCCTGTCCTGGAAAAGCTCTGACGGGTCCCAGGTGTAACCCTCTTTTGATACTATCCTACCCGGAAACTTCATTTTATTTCAGGTATGACTGACCAGTCTCATCTCTCAGGCCAGAGAGGCACTCCTCCATGCTGCGTTGGAACTCCACTGGAGCTGAAGAAAAACCGGCATCCGGACCCACTCATTTAAGCCCCATGGCGTAATGACGGCTGTTAGGGGTCTGCTGTTTTCCTCTAGAAAGCCCTGATGATAGGCTTTGCCCTGATCGAGGAGAGAGAACCATGCCCTACCACTGAGACTGTTCAGGGTGCAGACAGAGTCTTGCACGCTGAGTATGGGGTGTCAATCTGCAATGGACTTCTGGTTAAACTCACGATAATCCACTCTCAGTCGTAAATTCCTATATTTCTTGCGCACACACATCACTGGGAATGAGTATGGAGACCTTGACTGTTTAATCCACCCCTAGTTTAGTAGATCCTCTAAATAGTCTTTGAGCTCTTTGTGGAGGAGTTTAGGTACAGAAGTGTATGTACACCTTACAGGGGTGGTGTGTTTCAGTCTGTTGATAATTGTTGATAATTGTTCCATTCTCTAGCCATCGTTATTCTGCTTTGCAGTAATCTGTCACTGAATAAGAATTTCAACATCAACTGGTTTTGCCTCTACACTGCTTTAATTTTCTGCAGGTGGCCCAGAACTGTGCAATGGCTAAGCAGAATATTGTGGCTGCTAGTATACGTGACTTAGACCAGTGTCCTTTTTGCAGGCAAACAAACAACTGTCTCTGCAATGCTAATTCCATCTGGCCACTTAAAGGTCTCTACTGGCTAAAATAGGACCTCCTGTTTTGTGAGAAAAGGGGCTGTCCCCACACCACATTTGACTTCTCGGGTCTGGCCTGCTGGGATTACTATCCTCCCTCGTCCATTTCTTACAACTCCCTTCTTATTGTCTTGCTCCCTATAACACACAAGTTGTAGTAGAACTTCTGCCTTTTTATAGTCAATGGAAAAAGAATCAATCACCACTTCAGCAGTCACATCAGGCAGTCGTTCTGTGCCATTGATCATCAAATGCTTGTAAGGGTCTATGCAACTTAATGTGCGGGATGGATATCTGCCTCCACCGGTCATTGATAAAGGTAACCTGTGACCCTGTGTCCCACAGCGCTTATTTGGCTACACCATCAAAGTAGTCTACCAAACATTTGCTTCCTTTAGAGCCTGTAGCTTTGCCTGTCGGCATTGGGAGAGGTGGCCAACATAAGTGACGTCACTTCAGTAGCTGTTGGAACTTTTTTGGGGAAACACACTGTTATGTCTGCTCACCATGACATTCCAGTACACTACTGTCATGGCTTAGGTGAGTGAGCACTAGTAGATGTGTAAGTTATGTGTATGTACTTGTGTTGCACTTATAATGACCTTTTCTTCTCTATAGGTATGAGCGCTGGGCTGGGGTTGCCAGGTAGTTCTCTTTTTGCTTTATATATGTGTGTGTATTGTTCTCTCTAGGTATCAGCGCTGGCCCTTGTTTGGGCAGTGTCTGAGCTCATGGTGAGTTTTAGGCTCTAACCTTCCTGTACTAGCTGGAATATTATCCAGAGGAACACTAAGCACGGTTGTAAGTGGCTCTGGATAAGAGCGTCTGCTAAATGCCTTAAATGTAAATGTTCTGTACAGGTACTGTACTGGCTGCTACATTGACTTTGTCCGTTTTTCCTGTTACTGTTTTGATAAATACAACCCCTGCAACCCCTTGATAAATGCCCAGACTGCCAGACCGCCAAACTATAGCGAAGGGTTTCAGTGTCTTCGATTTTACAACTTCAGTCGATTGTTCTTTGACCCCGGTCATTGCTGCCCCCACACCATGACTCTGCTGGAGATTTTTGCACTTCTGCTTGTAACTCGCTCACTTAGGAACTTTTCTACACTAATTATTTATTTAAAATTCTACACTAGGCAATTCTACACTAATACAATGTTAATTAAGGTGATGATTCATGTTCAATAACTTGCATAAAAAAAGGTACTATGAAAGTGCTTATTGTGAGGTGTAACAACTAAAAAGACAGTTATTCATGATTTGCAAATAACAGATGTCCAGTTATGTACTAACAGGTCACAATGAATAAAGATTAATGCATGGTAAATGAGCCATTTAGAAAAGTCTAATTCTTTATTAAGCCACTAACAAGACTTTGATAAAGCACTAATATGTCTTCCTTAAAATAAAATGATGCCATTGTACAACTCTTCTCATTTATATTTGATAATAACTAATTATACTTTCAAATGTTTGAATTCAAATGTATTAATAACTTATTTATAAATGATGAAGTGATTTACACTTTACAATAAAGCTCTCTTTAGGTGGATATAAGTGTTAGTAACTCACTAACAAATGATCGTAGTTTTGAGATGCCGAGAAACGATCAAATGCAAAATTGAAAACTACATAATGATCTAGGAGGAGCGGTAATAAGATGGTTTAGGTGAGTCACAGATGTCCATAAGAGACCAGCAGTAAGCCTGTAAAGTCACATCTGGAGTGCTTGATGTCGTCACTCAATCTCAAAGATCACAATGGTCCCACCTTCCTGTCTGGTGTGTTACCACCTGGACTGTTTTTAGAAGATTTAATCTGCATTTAATCCCAAGAATGACAATAATACCTCTGGTGTACTTTAGGACCTGACAACATTACATCACCACCTGTGATAATCCTATTAAACTATCATGGTAAAGAATACTGCTAAGACTGTAGATGTCAGTAGATGTTATTGTACACAACTTTATTAACTAATAATATGTCAAATAAAAATAAAGCATGATTATTGTTTAGTGTATGAATTTGACAGGTTGTGTCATCTTACGGATTGATGGGAATGATACGTAAATGTATTTTTTAAAAGTCACTGGGATAACAACAAATGAAATCTCAATCGAATATATGTTTATTAATCAAGAAAAAAATAACATACTGAAAGATATATATGAAGAGATCAGAAGAGAAATATGCATTGAACATTAAGTTTAGCAGTTTATATATGTTAATGGTGATTCATGTTTGATAATTTGATAAATAAATGTGGATTTATGTAATTTTTTACGTAACTATGACTTTTGTATATATACTCAGCAGGTCGCTGCTTCCTCATCTTCTGTGAATCCACTTTTGACAGCTTCTTGGATGCTCTTCATTTCTTCTGAAGCAGCAGAAGGAAGAACGGCCAGCAAGTCTTCTCCAGCCTTGAATCGGTCTTCCTTTCAAACTCAGCCAGATTGGTCAGGAAATTGGAAATTGGTCTTTTCCTAAGTTTTGAACTAGATTTTTGCCCCCCACATTAGTTTTGGGGGAGTTGCCCCTGTAACAGTTTCCCTCTCACATCAAGTAAGAAAACAGTTACTTAAGTCCAAGGACAATACACTCCAGGAGAAGAAGAGTCAGCAAACAAGCCCCCAAGTGCTGATGTCGCTTCCAGAGGTAGAGTGGAACTCTGTTGGGACAGAGGACAGGCATTTCAGAGCATGGGGTAGGGGGAGGCTGATGAATTGAGCAGCAGCTGAGTCTGTAAACTTATAGACTGCACTTTTATCAGTTGATAAAGAGAATAGGCAACAAAACATTTGGCTGTCAGGAACTTTTTATGCCAAACATTCCTATATCTGTAACAGTCCATTAATAAGGTATTAACCAGCCACCCGGCCTTGATATCTATAATTTTTATGGAATGTGTTAAAGTTCTCTCAGTTCCACCAGCCCAGGTGTGCTGCAGCACTTTTGGTGAACTGAGATCAACAATAGGCCTGTGTACACTTACTGAAGGTAAAATCACTCACTAATAATAGTTACAAATAACATTTTTTACCAACCATTTGCTTTATTAATTCTTTCGGATGTTTTAATCACAATATGCCCTCATTTTTTACATGTTGAACAATGTAAAAATGCACAGAGATATTAATAAACCAAATATGTATCATTATTAATAGGGGTATTTTCTATTTGGAGGTTGTCCCAAACCCCAAATCCTGAACTTCAAAAACAATAAAAACACTTTATTCAAAACATGCTGACCTGCATTTTTCATGTCGTCATCATCAAACACAAATAATAAACAGCGCACTTCAAGGAATCAGAAAAGTACAGAAAGTACATATTGAAGTGACCCTAATGACTCTGATTTGTAGAAATCTGATTCTACAGCTATACATTTAAAAGATATGCACTTAGAGATTTTTAAGGGACTTTTATGCATTATATAAACACACATACTTTTTTACTTTCAGTTTCTTCTTTTCAGATCCAAATGTATTCATCTAATTAAGTGGAATAAAACTATCAGTGCATTTAAAGATGCGAGAAAGCTTTGTATCTGCTCTCTAAAAAGAAGAAGGATGTGTATTATAACCAGCTCATGATGATATCCTAATATATCAAATAAATCACTGACTGGGTATTTAAAGGTTTTAAATGTTTTTCATTATGTGATCATATATCATCACCACCAACTGCCACATTTATTGAATGTTTAAAAAAGTGGTGTATTAATGTACTTTTCAAGAATATTATATTCATAACTTCACAGTTTGGTAGGGTCTTTTTTCATCTGAAAAAAAACATTAATCAATTATAAATGTAGATTTCTGGCATTTTAGTAACCTGTAACAGAAAAGCATTTTAGTAGGTTTAGTAGTGTGTCATTTAGCAGCAGGCAGACACTGTCAATGAAAACCTTATACTGGAAGATGAATTAAAAGGTTTCAGATTTAAAAGTTTGTAGTCAGTGTTTTCATCATAATGAAAACCATTTGGTTGCAGATAAAGGTATAATGTGGTTCCTTACTGTGTTATGAATTAGTAAGACACGGTTGGTCAAATACAGAAAAATTTTAATCATATAAATAATTATAAATAATTATGAATTTACAATTGCACTAAATTATGTCTTAGATTATCCTACTAGATTATGTACATCGAAAATAACAGACTTTTCAGTTTTCAGGATGTTCATACGATCCACCAGAGGGCAGTATATATCAACTAAGCAAATTGTTACATCAAATTACCTATCTAAATGACCTTGTTGAAATCTTAAACAGTTAGTTATACAGAGGTAGATAGTGGAGTGGCACTCAAGCACATGCAATTTGGAGAACAGACATGGAACTGCATGTCACGCAATAAAAATAAAAAATGCTAACTTTCTCTCTCATGGCGGTCATCAGGTGGAATACTAATGAAACATTCTAGAGGGTTAAAAACTGATTTCCCGGATGATCTGTCATTTAGATCTGTCAGTTTAGCGCTACCTAGAGTGAACAGATGAATAGTCTTTTTAAGAGTTATATGTATCTAGTAAAATGACTGATTTGACTGTTTATCAGTTAATTAAAGGAGGTCGGTGTGGTTGTGACCTCTGTAACAGTATTTACATACACAACATATTCATTACAGTAATCTCTACATCTAATAAATCATACCCTGGTTTCAATATACATTCATATAGAATCCCCACTGCTGGATGTGGTTTAATGCTGATGATGGTGGTTGAATGGCCACTTCCAGATCATGCTGACTACATAAGAGGAAAAGAAATTAGCTGTAGGAAAAGAGTGTTTTTGCACGGTTAACTCTGTACTGAGTAAAGCTGATATGAGGTTCATGAGCAGAAATGAGGAGAATCACACCAAATGTCAGAGGTAATATTCTCCCAGAGTCCAGTTTTCCTCACTGCTGCACTGCATTCAGGAGTTAACAAACTGGTTGAACGCTAACTTTCTGAAGCTTAATGCTAATAAAACTGAGTTTATAATTATTGGCACTAAGACAGCTGTCTCTGCTTACTCCGACTGTGTGCTTGTCGTTAATGACCCCCCAGTCCCTCCGTCCACTACTGTGCGGAACCTTGGTGTTCTGTTTGACCCCTGCCTCAGTTTTGTTTCCCATATCAAATCTCTGACAAAGTCTGCATTTTTTCATCTTCGTAATATTTCTAAGTATATATAGTTATAACAAACTATAATTCAGTTGAAACTGTAATGTTTAATACATTTTCTGTTTTCGGAGCAAGATGAATAATTGTTCATACAACCAACCTACATGTCTTTGCTATGACTGAAAATGAGTGATGCCAACCAAAAGGTCCTCCAAATCTAAATACATAAAAAAACAGTTTTGCATACATTTAAATATAACACACATATTTGCTTTCAGGGAAGGCCCAACAATGCCTCCACTTACTACGAAGGTTGAGGAGAGTCAACTTGCCACAGAAGCTCCCCTGCAACTTCTATAGATCCACCGTGGACAGCATCCTGACAAGCTGCATCACTGTGTGATATGGCAGCACCACCGCTGCTGAGCGCAAAGCCCTTCAGAGGGCTAACTGGGTAAACATAACTAACTGGGTAATGAGCAGCAGGTTGAACAAATCAGTACTCAGACGAGCTAGACAGTGAGTGATTGGTTGACTGGGGACATGTGAGTGTGACATCATCAGGTGATCCACTCTATGAAGTGGAGTTTGGGAGATCGGTGGAGTCAGGGAAACCCAGAGGAATGACAAAAACACTGAACTATTAAATGTTAAATGTTTTAATTAACCTTCTAATATAACATTTTATTTAGCAGCGTCTGCCTGCAGTTTCAACAATAAGATAAAGCTACTAATTACACAGTAACTGTCAGAAACTGGGTTTGGCAATACTTCGCAGAGTGTATGTGTGTCTGAGGGTTTAAATGCTAGAAATGAAATGAGATACAGGTGTGTGATAAACAATACTCAGCAAGGGTCGAAATCCGGAAGGGCGATAGAGAGAGAGGCAGACAAAGCAAAGTGGGAGAGCTGTGCCAGAGTCCTAAATGTCGGAAACCGAAGATCAGATCAAACGAGCAGACAAGCCAAAGGGGTAAAGCGAGAGAGAGAAGGTCAGAAGATACGAAAAGGGTCAAAAGCCAAAGAGTCAGAAAATGTAAGTCAAAAACGCTCGGAATTGCAACTAAGAGTTGGCAAAACTTCGCAAAGTGTATGAATTTGTGTGTGGATTATAAACAAGGCTTTCAGCTGACAGAAATCAATAGTCCGGCAAACTAGACCGGGTATTGGCAGGGCGCGAGCATGTGGATCATCGGCCTGTGCATTCTGGGAACTGGAGTCCTGAGGAGTACCATGCGTTAGTGGGTTTCCTCCCACACCTCCTCACTCCAGTGTTTCACAAAGGGCACATCCAATGGCTGAAATGACCAGGGCATAAGAGGTGGTTGATAACCTAGCATACATTGGAATGGAGTGATGAAATTGCACCAACATCGCACCAACATCCATATTGGAGGCGTTCACCTCCACCTCCACAACAAAGGGTCTAGTAGGGTTGAGGTGTCTAAGCAAGGGTGCAGTGGTGAATCTCTGCTTTATCTCCTCAAACGCACTTTCTGCTTGAAGGTTCAAAACGATTTTCTTTGTGTTGCCCTTAAGCAGAGATGCAAGAGGAGTGTTCACAGAGCTATAATTGCTTATAAAATGGCGAAAAAAAATTGCAAAACCTAGGAATCTTTGTACTTTGCAGATGGAATTGGGGACAGGCCAATTGACAATGGATTCTACCTTACAATCATCCATGATAACACCTTCTGAACTGATAATGTATCCCAAAAATATATCTTAAAAATAATGATCAATCAATGCAAAGCTTTTAAAATATTTAAATGCACTTAGTCTATTCTATATTTCAGGGTATCATCATGAACAGATTCAAATACGCATATCTTCTGTTATCAGGAAATAATCCACTTAGATGAATACATTTGGCTCATGATATTCTAAATAGAGAAGAAACAGAAAGTAAAATGAGACAGAACCACACGTCCCAGAAGCATAATAAGCCCCCAATAAAAACAGAAGCTGCATTCAAGATGTACTCTCTGTTTCAGTTTCCTTGAAGTGCACTGTTTTCCAGTCCTTGTTTGGATGGAGGCAGAGGAGCTTTCTTCTCTGAAAAGCCCCCGTCAGCTCCTGTTAGTGGTAAAGTGAATATAGCACTCCAGGAGAACATTCCCTCTGACATTTGGTATAATTCTTCTAACTCCTGCTCATGAACCCCATTTCAGCTTTGCTCAGTACAGAATTAATTGTGCAGTGAAAAACACTCTTTTCCTACAGCACATTTCTTTTCCTCACATGTAGTCAGCTGTGGGCCTGGCTGGAGTTACTGATGCATTCCTCTATGGAAAACCTCCAGGACATCCTGAGTGATCATGTGTCACAGCAAAATATTTAATTGGACTAAGAATGTAAAAATACACGAAATAAGCATGATCTGGAACGTTCTGGAAGACATGGGTCCCTTTACATCTGATGTTAAGCTAACACTACATTCCACCAAATAAAATCATCCCAGCACTAAAACATGGCGGTGGTAGTGTGATGGCCTGGGGCCGGTTTGCTTCTGCAGGACCCAGACGATTTCTCATAACTAATGGAACCAGGAACTCTATCAGAAAGTCCTGACTGAGAATGCCTGCTGATCAGTTTGTAACCTAAAGCTCAAGCACATGTGAGTTATGCAGTGGGACAATACTCTGAAGCGCACAAGCTGGTCTGCCTCTGGATGGTGAAAGAGAAGGGCAGTTTATGGATAAAAACCATAACCAAAAACTGTCCTGCATAGAAGAATGGACCAAAATTACTCAGCGCCAGCTACTGCAAACGTTTCATCTGAGTTGTTACTGCGAAGGTTCACACAACCCGTTATTAGGGTTAGGTCCATTGTTTATGATCAGACGTCTTTGCTTCCGGTTCTGGTGAGAGAACGCTGTGCACACCTGAGCTGCCGCTTCTCACTGACCTCTTTGTTTTTTCTTCCCTTTCTTTTTTCTTCTGCTCACTTTTACTCTAATTTTCCCACCGTCCCCTTTAATTACGTTATTTGCTGGACCTGGGTGGTTTCTGGATTTTTTTGTCCTTTTGGCTGGTTTATCGGTGGATTGCCTACCGTCTACCTACCGCTTGTGGGAATACCGCTCACTACTGCGCTTCTTCGGATTGTCCATTGTCTGTTTGCCGGCTTTCTCCTACTGGTTGTCTACTGCTACATGCTGCTGCGAGCCCTCTCCCTATTCCCATACCGCTAGCGGCTGCAATCTGTGGTGAGTGAATTAACTCATACACTCGGCTGCTTGCTATCAGTCTCTCGTTCAGCTGCGCATGCTTACCTGGCCTACTAGTGTATGTTCATACACTCGGCTGCTTGCTATACTCGGTTTCTCGCTCTGCTGCGCTCGCTTGCATTAGCACCGGTGGCTGGGTGTTCGACTGCAGATCATGTGTCCCGGACTACTGTTTACCATCTGCCTTTTTGCCTCCTATGGCGTTGGCTCAGCGGTCAGTGGTCCGACTGATCATAGCCCAGGACTCAATATTGCCTATACTCCTGATGAACTTCTTTCTCTCCGGTCTCACTACCGACTTGACTCCTCAGTTTACAACTACTGCCGTTCAGTTGGCCTTGTTCGTCGCCCCCGCTACGTCCACCGTGGTTCAAGATCTAGACCAACGTTGTACCAGACGTCGGAAGCTAGCATCCCCACTGTTTGGACTAATGGTCGTGGATTTTGGAAGCACCTTTCCAAATTCAACCGAGGAGTTAATGTTGGTGTTTTACGTGCAGTCCCACGAGCTCCTGACCTGCCTCAGTCCTCTGCCGTACCCCGCCTCCTTAATCTAGGACTGTTTAACTGTCGTTCTATTAACGAGAAAGCTACACTGCTTAATGACCTCATCAGACAGCACCATCTGGACCTGCTCTTTCTAACTGAAACCTGGCAGGTACCAGGTGAATTTCTGCTTCTGAATGAGGCAGCCCCACCTGGTTTTAGCTACTTCTGTGCTCCCAGGCTAACAGGAAGGGGTGGTGGGCTAGCTGCCATTTTTCGTGAATGTGTGAAAATAAGCTTATGTACATTACATGAGGTGTCCACATTCGAATATATGACTCTGAAGGTGATTGGATCCACAACAGTAATACTGTCGTTGATTTACAGACCACCGAAACTTTCCATCTCTGACTTCTTGTCAGAGTTTAGCGAGTTGCTCACCATTGCCAGTTTCATGTCTCCATCTGTGGTTGTACTTGGTAACTTCAACATTCATTTGGACTCAAGTCTCTTCTGTATCTGCTGACTTCTTGTCATTGCTAAACTGTTTTAGTTTAAACCAACATGTTGATTTTCCTACTCATAAGCGTGGGCATATTCTCGATCTGATCTGCTCTGCTCTACTGGTTGTACTCTAAATGGAGATACGGGCATTTATGTTGGTGTTTCTGATCACGTTTATTACTGCTGACCTCTGTATCCCCAATTCCAAGTCACACTCTATAACTTTGGTCTCTTTCTGTAAATTCACTGCTGTAGATCCTGTGTCCTTCTCCACCCTTCTCAAGTCCTCCTCTCTTTCTCTTATCTGTGAGTGTTCTTCTACGGATGAGGCTGTCTCTCTTTATAATAAGTCTAGCTCTGCCGCTCTTGACACTCCAGCTCCTCTGAGGACCAGAACCACTCACTCCTCACTCCCTGGTTTACTTCTGCGCCTTGAGCGCCTCTATAAAAAGACTGGCCTACAGGTACATTCCCAAGCCTACTCAGATCACATGCTCAAATATAAAGCTGCACTAAAGGCAGCTCGCTCTGCCTACTACTCGCAATTGATCAATGGATCTGGCCATGATCCCAAACGACTTTTTTCTACAGTCAGTAAATTACTTCAACCTCCCACTTTCTCCCTCCCCTGAAACATGTACTGCTTTTCTAGATTTTTTCCAGGATAAAATGATTTCTATCAATAAGGGATTTCCTAATCCTGTCCCCACTGATTACTCCACCTCTCTCTCTAGCTCATGTACCAGGTTCCTATCTCGCTTCTCTCCCGTTGACCCCGAAGATATTCCAAATATTATATCTAAATCCAAGGCTTCATGTTGTCTACTTGATCCTGCTCCGACCTCACTCCTGAAGCTTTGTCTTTCCAACATCTCCACTCCTATCGCCCATCTCATTAATCTGTCTCTTACGACTGGTCATGTCCCCTGTGGCCTGAAAACGGCTGCTGTTACTCCCATTATTACAAAGCCAGGCCTTGATAGCTTAGCTCTGGAAAACTTCAGGCCAATCTCTAATCTACCATTTGTTTCTAAGATACTTGAGAGGGTTGTTGCATCACAGCTTCAAGATTTTCTTAACAGCAGTAATCTCTTTGAGACGTTTCAGTCAGGTTTTCGCTGTCATCACAGTACTGAGACTGTGGTTAATGATCTCCTCCTGTCATCAGACTCCGGTTCTGCTTCTATCTTATTCCTGCTTGATCTTACTGCAGCCTTCGATACGGTCAATCATAATACACTGATCTCAAGGCTCTCCTCTGTCGGTCTCTCCTCTGTCGGTCTCTCCTCTGTAGTGCTGTCCTGGTTTATATCATACTTAACAGATAGATCTCAGTTTGGGACCTTAGGGAAGCACAGATCAAACACTGCTCTGGTTACTCAGGGAGTCCCTCAGGGTTCTGTCCTTGGTCCTCTGCTGTTTATTATATATATTTTACCCCCTGATAATATTATTCGCTCTCATGGCCTCAATTTTCATTTTTATGCCGATGATATTCAGATTTACCTCAGCCTCAAACCCACTGACTCTTCTCCACCTTCCTCACTGCTGCACTGCATTCAGGAGTTAACAAACTGGTTGAACGCTAACTTTCTGAAGCTTAATGCTAATAAAACTGAGTTTATAATTATTGGCACTAAGACAGCTGTCTCTGCTTACTCCGACTGTGTGCTTGTCGTTAATGACCCCCCAGTCCCTCCGTCCACTACTGTGCGGAACCTTGGTGTTCTGTTTGACCCCTGCCTCAGTTTTGTTTCCCATATCAAATCTCTGACAAAGTCTGCATTTTTTCATCTTCGTAATATTGCTAGGTATATATAGTTATAACAAACTATAATTCAGTTGAAACTGTAATGTTTAATACATTTTCTGTTTTCGGAGCAAGATGAATAATTGTTCATACAACCAACCTACATGTCTTTGCTATGACTGAAAATGAGTGATGCCAACCAAAAGGTCCTCCAAATCTAAATACATAAAAAAACAGTTTTGCATACATTTAAATATAACACACATATTTGCTTTCAGGGAAGGCCCAACAATGCCTCCACTTACTACGAAGGTTGAGGAGAGTCAACTTGCCACAGAAGCTCCCCTGCAGCTTCTATAGATCCACCGTGGACAGCATCCTGACAAGCTGCATCACTGTGTGATATGGCAGCACCACCGCTGCTGAGCGCAAAGCCCTTCAGAGGGCTAACTGGATAGTGTACAGCACGCTATCGCTTCTTCTCTGCTCGTGATTGCGAGAGCTTGGATCCTGCTACGGTCGGGGAGCCCGGAGTTCGATGATTCATTTGAGTAGATGATTCTTTTCCACTAGTGTAGGCTAGTATATTAGCCTATCGTCGTACGTAGGGGCCAGTAGCTACCCGATTTTAGATCTCCTGCGACTCTTATTGCGTTCTACGAGCGGAGAGATAAAACTTTATCGGTGTCACCTCTCTCTACTCTG
>JAMWET010005859.1:0-5000 GCA_024036415.1 Prochilodus magdalenae
CCTGTTTACCGTTTCGGTTCTTACCGGAGCCTAACGGTGAACACTACCGGGGTGAATGAAGTGGTGACTGTAGAGATGCATTAGGAGATCATACCTGTAAACACCCACCCGGACAGGACTCCGTCCTCAGGGCTCGTGCGGTACCCGTACAGGTCATTACCCAGCCCGGTGACGGCCGTAGGGCGGTGAGGTTGTGTAGGTCTGTATCTCAGGTGGGACCCCGAGGCTTGGTCTGCGTGCTGTCTGTACTCCTAATGAATTTGTTAATATGATAACACGCAGGGAGGAATGGAGGATTGTGGGTAATTAGCGGTTATAGAGATGCATTAGATCTGCAGTGTGTGTGTGTGGGGGGGGGGGGTGGTAAATGACCAGTTCAGTCCTATAGGCGTAACTCATCACACACAGTACCTATATATAACCTACAGGGCTGAGTGGGGGTCTATGAGTTATACACTGATCCAGAGCTGCGCGTGAAGCTCCCGCAGTGCCGGGCTCGGTGCGGCTGTACTATAAGCCCGGGGGTTCGGCAGGTGATGTGGGATTACCTGCTGAATGAGGAGAGCGGACCAGTGTGTGTAGATTACAGAGGAACCAGTACAGGACCGAATAATCTCAGGTGAGGGACAGCCAGGTGTCTCGGTCTAGTGGACACGCAGAGAGAGAGAGAGAGAGAGAGAGAGAGAGAGAGAGAGAGAGAGAGAGAGAGAGAGAGAGAGAGAGAGAGAGAGAGAGAGAGAGAGAGAGAGAGAGAGAGAGAGAGAGAGAGAGAGAGAGAGAGAGAGAGAGAGAGAGAGAGAGAGACAGAGACAGAGAGAGAGAGAGAGAGAGAGAGAGAGAGTGAGAGAGAGAGAGAGAGAGAGAGAGAGACAGAGAGAGTGAGAGAGAGAGAGAGAGAGAGAGAGAGAGAGAGAGAGAGAGAGAGAGAGAGAGAGAGAGAGAGAGAGAGAGAGAGACAGAGAGAGAGTGAGAGAGACAGAGAGAGAGAGAGAGAGAGAGAGAGAGAGAGAGAGAGTGAGAGAGAGAGAGAGAGAGAGAGAGAGAGAGAGAGAGAGAGAGACAGAGAGAGAGAGGTAGAGAGAGAGAGAGAGAGAGACAGAGAGAGAGAGAGAGAGAGAGAGAGAGAGAGAGAGAGAGAGAGAGAGAGAGAGAGAGAGAGAGAGAGAGGGGTGAAAGAGTAAAGAGCAGTCCTGGGAGCTGGAGGAGCGTTAATGACCCAGTGGTGTAGTTAAAGAGCAGTAGGTGGTAATTAACTCATTATAAAGTCATTATTACTGTGTAATTACTACAGTTATTAAACAGGGCTCCGTCGTTTCCTGTTTTTATTAATTATTATTTCTGTATTTTAACTTTAATCATGTAATAAGGTGACTGTGCTTCACTGTAGATGTTAATTAACACCGCCTGGTTAATTCCATAGACCTCAAATGGTAATTCCATCATCTTAGAGAATCACTGGCCCGCTGGGGTGAAGCATTCAGAGTGTCAGATGGGTCATTATACCTGTACAGAGCAGCTGGACGGTATAGGGGTCTGTCACACACGCTTTAACCACTAGCCAAACCGTATCCAGCACTAAGGTGGACGTCTGGTTCCATTCACCACCACTGTGAACAGCTCGGGCTGTACCCTACTGTGTATACTGTGTATTAGTCTGGATTTAAAATCTTTTAATCTCTGATTTAAAATCTTCTGGATCTAAAATAGTTTCTGTATGTTGTTTATATTTTCTGTACTGTGCTGTACACAGATCTGATCATTATGTGTATACGTCCAGACACTTCCGGTCTTCCTCTGTGCTGCTGTAGCATTGTAAACCTCCCCCACTGTGGGACCAATAAAGGATCATCTGATCTTATTGTAAATGTGGAGGGGCTGGATGGGCTGGAGGGGCTGGATGGGCTGGAGGGGCTGGAGGGGCTGGATGGGCTGGATGGGCTGGATGGGCTGGAGGGGCTGGAGGGGCTGGATGGGCTGGAGGGGCTGGAGGGGCTGGAGGGGCTGGATGGGCTGGAGGGGCTGGATGGGCTGGATGGGCTGGAGGGGCTGGATGGGCTGGAGGGGCTGGAGGGGCTGGATGGTGGGCTGGAGGGGCTGGATGGGGCTTGGAGGGGCTGAGGGGCTGGAGGGGCTGGAGGGGCTGGGTGGGCTGGATGGGCTGGAGGGGCTGGATGGGCTGGATGGGCTGGAGGGGCTGGGTGGGCTGGATGGGCTGGAGGGGCTGGAGGGGCTGGAGGGGCTGGAGGGGCTGGATGGGCTGGAGGGGCTGGAGGGGCTGGAGGGGCTGGATGGGCTGGATGGGCTGGATGGGCAGGATGGGCTGGAGGGGCTGGAGGGGCTGGAGGGGCTGGATGGGCTGGAGGGGCTGGATGGGCTGGATGGGCTGGATGGGCGGGATGGGCTGGATGGGCTGGATGGGCTGGAGGGGCTGGAGGGGCTGGAGGGGCTGGATGGGCTGGATGGGCTGGATGGGCTGGAGGGGCTGGATGGGCTGGAGGGGCTGGATGGGCTGGATGGGCTGGAGGGGCTGGATGGGCTGGATGGGCTGGAGGGGCTGGAGGGGCTGGAGGGGCTGGATGGGCTGGAGGGGCTGGAGGGGCTGGAGGGGCTGGGTGGGCTGGATGGGCTGGGTGGGCTGGATGGGCTGGAGGGGCTGGGTGGGCTGGATGGGCTGGAGGGGCTGGGTGGGCTGGATGGGCTGGAGGGGCTGGGTGGGCTGGATGGGCTGGGTGGGCTGGATGGGCTGGAGGGGCTGGGTGGGCTGGATGGGCTGAAGGGGCTGGGTGGGCTGGATGGGCTGGGTAGGCTGGATGGGCTGGAGGGGCTGGATGGGCTGGATGGGTGGAGGGGCTGGAGGGGCTGGGTGGGCTGGATGGGCTTGCCTTTTAACTCCTGGGATTGCACCCCAACAAATGGAGTAGTTTCAGGAGCTGCAAAGATCTCCACCATCAGCCGGTTCAGCTGTAGCACACAGAGGAGCTAGATACGGTTCTCCAAACTGGACAGTACCGCACACCACATCACTACACCCTCAGTACCCGGTACAGCATCACCCACGCTGGCATTACGGATCATTACAGTTCTACTCAGAGCCCGTTACAGTTCTACTCAGAGCCCGTTACAGTTCTACTCAGAGCCCGTTACAGTTCTACTCAGAGCTCATTACAGTTCTACTCAGAGCCCATTACAGTTCTACTCAGAGCCCGTTACAGTTCTACTCAGAGCCCATTACAGTTCTACTCAGAGCCCATTACAGTTCTACTCAGAGCCCATTACAGTTCTACTCAGAGCCCATTACAGTTCTACTCAGAGCTCATTACAGTTCTACTCAGAGCCCATTACAGTTCTACTCAGAGCCCATTACAGTTCTACTCAGAGCTCATTACAGTTCTACTCAGAGCTCATTACAGTTCTACTCAGAGCCCATTACAGTTCTACTCAGAGCTCATTACAGTTCTACTCAGAGCCCATTACAGTTCTACTCAGAGCCCATTACAGTTCTACTCAGAGCTCATTACAGTTCTACTCAGAGCCCATTACAGTTCTACTCAGAGCCCATTACAGTTCTACTCAGAGCCCATTACAGTTCTACTCAGAGCTCATTACAGTTCTACTCAGAGCCCATTAACTCAGAGCCTGCTTACAGTTCTACTCAGAGCTCATTACAGTTCTACTCAGAGCCCATTACAGTTCTACTCAGAGCCCATTACAGTTCTACTCAGAGCTCGTTACAGTTCTACTCAGAGCTCATTACTGTTCTACTCAGAGCCCATTACTGTTCTACTCAGAGCCCATTACAGTTCTACTCAGAGCCCATTACTGTTCTACTCAGAGCCCATTACAGTTCTACTCAGAGCTCATTACAGTTCTACTCAGAGCTCCCTATTGACTGATACTTTACTGCTCCCCTCCATAGTCTCAGAGCGGCCGGTCAGACCCCCCTCCCCCTCGCCCACGGACCACAGCTCCCCGGAGCCACGCACCAAAGAAGAGGAGGAAGAGGAAGAGGAGGAGGAAGAAGAGGAGGCAACACATGAGGAGGTGCAGGAGGAGGAGAAGAGGCCGAGCCGCAAGAAGAAAACACGTACAGTCTTCTCCCGCAGTCAGGTAACAAACCAATTCATACTGATACAGCCGCACACAATTCATACTGATACAGCTAAACACAAAATTCATACTGATACAGCCGCACACAATTCATACTGATACAGCCGCACACAATTCATACTGATACAGCCGCACACAAGTTCTATACTGAGCCCATTTGCCGTTCACTCAGCTCACACAATTCAATACTGATTACAGCCGACTCACACAAATTCGTTCTGATCACAGCTATACACACAATTCATACTGATACAGCTATCACACACAATTCAGTTCTGATACAGAACGCACACAATTCATACTGATACAGCCGCACTCAATTCATACTCCAGATACAAGTTACCGATTTTCACACAAGCACAGCTTCCCATTACTGATACAGCCGCACACAATTCATACTGATCGCGGCCGTATACACAATTCATACTGATACAGGCCGCACACACAATTCATACTGAGTACAGCTATACACAACAGGATCATACTGATACGGCCATACACACAATTCATACTGATACGTGCACGTAGGACAGAAACAATTAGTATACCAAAAATTTAATACGTACTGAGTTACAGCCGCACAGTAATCAAATTTCATTACTGATACAGCCATACACACAATTCATACTGATACAGCCGTACACACAATTCATACCGATACAGCTATACACACAATTCATACTGATACAGCCATACACACAATTTATACCGATACAGCCGTACACACAATTCACACTGCTACAGCTATACACACAATTCATACTGATACAGCCATACACACAATTTATACCGATACAGCCGTACACACAATTCATACCGATACAGCCGTACACACAATTCATACCGATACAGCCGTACACACAATTCATACCGATACGGCCGTACACACAATT
>JAMWET010005859.1:12500-70000 GCA_024036415.1 Prochilodus magdalenae
CATAAACATTACACCTGTACATATCTATAACTTACATAAACATTACACCTGTATATATCTATAACCTAAATAAACACTACACCTGTGTATATCTATACAACTACAGTAAGCACTACACCTGTACTATCTAACTACAGTAAACATTACACCTGTACTGTCTAACTACAGTAAACACTACACCTGTATATATCTATACAACTACAGTAAGCACTACACCTGTACATCAGAAGAAGCCCTCTGGTCTCCGTTTACGAAACTGCCTCAGAGGTCACCTGATTTAACGGTCTGCTCATGTGTCTCACAGACTCGCCCCATGTGCTGAAACCTGGAGCAGAAGAAGGGCCAATGCCCCGGAACCCCGGTACCCAGAAGGGTCCCACCACCAGCCCGGAGAGCTCCAGCCCGGCCAAAAAGAAAACTCGCACCGTGTTCTCCCGCAGCCAGGTGTTCCAGCTGGAGAGCGCCTTCGACGCCAAGCGCTACCTGAGCAGCTCTGAGCGCGCGTGCCTGGCGAGCAGCCTGCACCTGACGGAGACGCAGGTCAAAACCTGGTTCCAGAACCGCAGAAACAAGTGGAAGAGGCAGCTGACCGCCGAGCTCGAGAACCCGGCCTCCTCTTCCTCACGGACTCTGCTGGCGGTGCCCCTCGTGCCCCCCTTACCCGCAAGCGTGTCTGCTCTGTATTACCCAGGATGCAGCGTCGCAGGCCTGCCCTTATACAGCCTGTACAATAAACTGGACTACACAGCTTCACTGCAGTGACCTCCTCCTTCACATACACCCAGCCTCATGACCGTCTACTGACCTCCATTACATAAGCATCCTGATTACTCATCCTATATTACCTGTGTCTTATTGATCTGTTTGATCCCATTTGCCTGAGTTATTCCCTTTTTGATGCACCCCATTCCCAGATCCTGGTTGGTTCCATGATGAAGAGCAGCTGTCTATGCCCTTTCTATTATATTTCATATTAAATATCTTTACGAGTTATTAGAACTGTGTACACTGTTATTGACCGTATGACTAGAGAGGAGCTGTTCCTCTCGCTTACCTGTCTACCTGGAAAACTAATGGACCTGGAATTCTAGCACGAAGTCTCGGTATGGAGCTGTAGAGGTTCCTAATGGAGTCCTGTGATAATCCATCCCATGCAGCTTGAACATCCTCACACAGTTCCTGCAGATGGTGCGGTAGGGGTGGAGGTGGAGGGACACCAGGCCTTCTGGACGTGTGACTACAGACCGTCCATCTTGGTGCTGACCACGGTGCCTCCACACACGGATTCGTTGGGCGTCTCCACCAAGACTAAAGCGGGACTCGTCACTGAAGATGACCCGCTGCCATTCTGAGTCACTCCATGACAGTCTGGTACGACACCACTGCAGTCTTTGGTGACGGTGACGTGGTGTTAAGGACAGTCGTGGTAACGGTCTGTGTGCATGTAGTCCTGCGTGGTGCAGCTGTCTGCCGATGGTGCTGCACTAACAGGAGGACTCATGGAGGACTCCACTGCTCGCTGGAGGTCTGTAGTGATGGCTGTTGGGTCAGTCAGGTACAGAGATCAGACCCGTCCTTGTAGAGGTGAAAGTGTGAAAGTTGAATCATTAGTATGTCTCACCATGTCACACCTACACACCCAGGTTCAGGCCCGTAGGTTGACTCGTCTGGGTGCCGCTGTTATTTTGGTGTTGAGTGTATTTATTGGAATAACCACATTCTCCAAAGCCATTTTGTTGATTTTTTACTTTTAGGCATCATTTGAGCTGAACTAAATGATGAATGGACCAACAGAACCCAAACCATGTGGAGATAAGTCTGGTTCTGTTGACTTACATTAGAATTAAGTTAGGTTTTAGCTGAGATACTTATGTTTCTTTGGACAGTGACGATATATATGTATATCTGTGTGAGGTGGTTCAAATGTTCTGTACAGTGAAGGTGATGGGAACCAGGGTTCTCCATGTCTAGAACACACATATAGACACTGTATTCTATATCTAGAACCACCAGTGAACCTACACGTGTCTTCTGAGTGTGTATGGAATGTTGATGATGAAAATCTGGAAAACCTGGAAATACTAAGCTCCTTTGGGGGACTATTTGACCTCACAGCGCCCTGCAGCATGTATCCCTCCACCATGAATGGAGTTTAAGGCTGAGATCTTCTCCACACTATCATAAACAGCGTCTCAGACATCAGGCAGCGTATTCAGAACCACCTCCTGTAGGAACTTCCTGTGAGGGAGCTTTTAGAGGGGACGTCTGGTTACCTTCACCACCAAGAACGATAAGATAAGCTATACATCTTCCATCTGTGTGTTTATAGTCATATACCGTTACCCCAGTGACCCACCTGCCCGCCTGTAGCGCAGTGCGGTGGTCTTATCTATGTGCCCCCTTAAATAATGTAGCCCTGACATCCAGATGCCCATCCAGGCACTAGCATATAACTGCTGCACTATTTAAGGTGGCTTTATTAATCAGAGTTTATTCACTTTCATTTCACATCTTTAGTGAACCGCAGACAGCCCGAACCGCAGACAGCCAAGCAATGAAGAAGCTGAAGATGATGAGGAGATACCTGAACAGGTGGGCAGTGGGAAACTCTGACTGGATGTGACCTTAATGTGCTTAGCTAATATTAGATAGTCATGACCGTCAAACCTTGTTCACCTCAGTGCGAGAAACAAGATGAGGGCAATGCTGTGTGTGTGTGTGTGTGTGTGTGTGTGTGTGTGTGTGTGTGTGTGTGTGTGTGTGTGTGTGTGTGTGTGTATCTATATACACATACATATATACATCCCTCAAACCTTTCACATATACATCAGGTCATTTGGAAACCCTCTTTCACTTATTTTATAATACAGTTTTCTCAAAATATCAGTATAATGGGAATAAAGAGATTATTAATTATTAGGAATATAGGCTTCCAAAAATATGCCATAGCGAAGGACATAAACGGACTTCCATATTTCCTCTCCCGAACAAAATTGAAACGTGAGGGAATACAGGGAACACATTTCCGATGGTACGTTTAAGCCAATCAAACGTCGCGGCGGTAACATGGCGATTTTCGAATTGACCAATCAGAAGGCAGACCGGGACGGTGACCGTTTTCAATTAGACCAATCAGAGCGCTCCTCGCTGTACAGCCGTGTGAGCCGGGAACGGGAAACGGCACGAGCTAACCCTGCAGAGCTAACCCACACCTGTTCTCCGTGGTAGTTATTCCCCTACGACTGAAAGGTAAGTACACACCCCCACACCGAGGACATGTACCGGACACCGGCGGCGTTATGGGAGTCGAAGGGCGGTTCGGTTTTTGTGTGCGTTCGCCAAACCCATGCGTTAGCTAAGCTAAGCTAATCTAGCCTAGCCTAGCTGTGACCGACCCACAGAGATGAGCTAGGTAGCTAGCTGGGTTATGATGGCTGGTTTTCCCGGACTGTGGTGTGACCGAGAACTAAAGTCTGTTGAAATCAGTCTCACTGACCAGCAGCTTCACGAGTTGTGGGTTATCTGCTGTGTAACCGGCTCCTGAGCGCTGTGTAGAACCTTCTAGAACCGAGTTGTGATGGTAGTCCAGCTCACGCTAGCCTGTGCTGTGTGGAACTCTGTTGAGCTGTGTGTTAAGGGCTGTGCGGCTGCATTTGGGTCAGTTTAGGTCAGTCGTGGTTCTGTCCTCTGCGGTTCTGGACGTCTCGTCCTCTGCCTCCCAAAGCCCGAGTGCTCCTCTTATCCTTACTAACAGATCATCACTGTAGGGTTCTAGCAGCAGTAGGTGTTGGTGTACTGTGATGAGCTCCTTACAGTGGTCACTGGTTTCACTGGTGACCGAGTCTCATTCAGACCTTCAGATCTGTTTCTCACTGTTCCTCTCTCAGGACTCGAACAGCATCAGTTATTCTACACTCAGTTCTGTATGTAACTAAGTTCTGATCCGTTTATGTTGACTTTGTGTGTGTCTTGTCTGGTGTGGACCCACACAGACCATAACTCTGCTCTTCCACAAGCAGGAGGTGGTCATAATAATGTGACTTGACTGTGTATATTGTCCTAGGTACTATATAAATCAACCGTGACTGGACACACATTTCCACAGATGCAGTTTTGGTAAGGATGTACGGGGGGAGGTAATGATGGCGCTGACCCGGTCCTTTCTTTTTAGATGACGGGCTCAAATGAGTTCAAGCTGAACCAGGGACCTGACGACAGCATCTCCGCAGTGAAGTTTAGTCCCAGCACGTCTCAGTTCCTGTTGGTCTCCTCCTGGGATTCTACCGTGCGCCTCTTTGATGTTGGGGCAAACTCCATGAGGATGAAATACCAACACCTGGCGCCCGTTCTGGACTGTGCCTTTTACGTAAGTCGTGTGAAGTGGTCTCTCTCAGCTCTCTGTAGCTCACCCTATGCTGCTGCCCTGGAGGAAAAAAGGAACCGTCACATACGCAAACGAGTCGGGTCAAACACCAGTCAGTCAGTCTGTTCCTCCTCTCCTCTCTGTTCCCTCTCTGCTCCTTTTAAAGGTGCCCACGCTGCCCAAGTAGAACCATAGGCCAGCGTGCGCACCTGAGCTGAGAGGGAAGGGGCTTTGCTGCTCGCCATGACTCCAGCTGCAGCCAGCTTTAAACATCAGGCTTGATGTGGTGGGCAGAGCAGGAAGCGGGGGTGTGGCCCATGTACTGTCCTCACGGTCCATTGGTACAAACAAACCCGTTAACCACGGCACTTTCGTTACAGGATCCCACTCATTCCTGGAGCGGCGGCCTGGATAACCAGCTGAAGATGCACGACCTGAACACAGATCAAGGTACACTTTAAGAACAGTGGTTCCTGGCCTACACTGTAGCGTACTGTGTGCTTGTAAACCCACTGAGGTCAGTCAGTGTTGTAATCGACTGTGCTTACTCCCTGAAGACACAATTGTTGGAACACATGATGCACCCATCCGATGTGTGGAATACTGCCCAGAGGTCAACGTCATGGTTACAGGCAGTTGGGACATGTCGGTGAGGCTGTGGGACCCCCGCACCCCCTGCAATGCTGGCACTTTCACCCAGCCTGAAAAGGTGCGTCGTTGTTGCAGTGTTTCGTGGCGTCTACAGTCTCTTTGAAGATTCCATATGGCACAAGCTGCTGCCATAGGCCGCTGCTGCTGTATGAAGAAGCAGGGTTGGTTTTGCTGTTTGCTGATTGGCTCATATGAAGAATGTGTGTTTCAGGTGTATACACTCTCTGTGGCTGGCGATCGTCTGATCGTTGGGACAGCTGGACGAAGGGTGCTCGTCTGGGACCTGAGGAATATGGGTTATGTTCAGCAGAGACGAGAGTCCAGCCTTAAGTACCAGACCCGCTGCATACGGGCCTTCCCCAACAAACAGGTAAACCATACCGCATATCCTTCTCCGAGGAAAGGGTGACGGGGAATTCTAGCTGCTGCACACACTGTGTTAGACTCGTCAGGCCGTAAGGGTGAAGGATGTGTGTTTGTGTGATGCAGGGCTACGTCCTGAGCTCCATTGAAGGCAGAGTGGCGGTGGAGTACTTGGACCCGAGCCAGGAGGTGCAAAAGAAGAAGTACGCCTTCAAATGCCACAGGCTGAAGGAGAACGCCATAGAGCAGGTGTACCCGGTCAACGCCATCTCGTTTCACAGCATCCACAACACCTTCGCCACAGGTCAGTGAAGGGTGTTCCTCCTGGAGAGCGGTTAATGAACATGCTGTCCAACATTTGATGGCATGATCCCTCGAATAGGGATGAAATGGCTCCATCCTGACTTTCACATGAGGTCAGCTGTAATTAGAAGGTTGACCTCTGGTTTTCCCACACATGGCTATTCTCGGGGATAGGTTGGTGTGCCAGTAGTAAATCTCAAAGGGAAATTGTCTGTGGTGCTGTAAGGGTACACTTCTTCCCCTCTGACACTCAATGACCTTATTACTGACAGGTTATTTAGTTGGTTTTCAGTCTAGTACCAAGGTTAACAGATTATAAAACAGGGCCCCTTTTTTAAATCTATATAATAAAAATAAAAATATATATATATATATATATATATATATATATATATATAATTAATATACACACACGTTGAATATGGCTTGCACACACGTGACCTTGGCTCCTCACCTCTCTCCAGGTGGCTCGGACGGCTTTGTGAACATCTGGGACCCGTTCAATAAGAAGCGCTTGTGTCAGTTCCACCGCTACCCCACCAGCATCGCCTCGCTGGCCTTCAGCAATGACGGATCTCTGTTGGCCATCGCCTCCTCCTACATGCAGGAGCAGGGGGACATCTCCCACCCCGCAGACGCCATCTATATCCGCCAGGTCACAGACGCTGAGACCAAACCCAAGTAAGTCTCCTCGCGTACAGGACCGGGATACCGTGGGCTCGGGGAGGGGCAGGATTTGGCTTATGTGGTTAGGAGGGTGGACAGTGCACAGTCTAAACCATAGCACCATAGCGCCACCTGTCCCAGCTAACTGACTGACATCTGCAGGATATAATGTGTTTGTCCTTTTTGTCTCGGGAGAAAGCATTTAAAACCCCGGATGTGATGTGTCAGCCCACACTGCGCGCGTGTCGTGTGGGGATGTTTGTGGTGAGCTAGCACCGAGCTAGCGTTCCAACTTTAACACACCTGATCCTGTTAGGGACGCCCTTTAAGGGTGTATGGATATTGGGGCCAGGTGTGTTGGGTCTGAACACTCATTGGTGGTAGAACCGCAGGACCAGGATTGGCGCCCATGTCAAAGTCCTGCAGGACCAGAGCTCTAGGAGAGTGTTCAGACACCCCACTCACCCAGACATGGCTGGGTAACTGATCATCCCATGGCCCACCAGGACTAAAGTCTGAGGCGGGGGCTGGGGGATGTCCTTATGTGATGCTGCTGGAGACTGGGTCAGACTTGTATGAGCCTTTGTAAAGGCTGACGTTAGGAACTGTGTGAGGAACTAACTGCTTGTGTGTTGGTCTCAGAGTGTTGAGGTGTTGTAGGTGATGTTGGTCTGTGTTTAGTTTTATACTGAAATGTTTGTACTCTGCACTATTTTGAAGAGAAGTACTGTAATCGAACAAAACGAAGCGTTTACTCAAAGGCCGAACACTGAACATGTTTACATTAATTTACCCTTTTTCTTTTCTTTTTTACCCCTATGCGTAACTTGCGCCCTGTGTGGGTTTTTTTTTTTTTTTTTTTTTGATTTCAAAGGAGAGAACTTTTTACGAAAGTGCAGGATAAACGTTGTCGTACTAGCGACGCTAGTTAGTTATAGATATGTAAAATCTCCCAACTCGCACCCTGAGTCAGAAGACTCGCTGGATGGCAGATCTGGTTCTTTATTCCTCATTCGTGGTGAAGGACGTCTCCCAAGAAGCTCTCAGGCACAGGTTCAGAGGATGCCCACGTGTTTATACACCTCGAGGGGTGACGTAATGCCAACCCTTCTTGTATATTTCACTTATTCATTATAACACCTTTATGTCCAAATTCCATCAGGCCGGACCGTGTCCCCAGAAGAGATGTAGCCATTATTCCCAAACCTAATTTAGATATTAGTCTTTGGTGATCTCATAACACGAGCATGTATCAGCGCCACACTGGGCCTGGCACCTCTTGAGCCCTCTACCTGGCGTTCCAAACTGCACAATACACAGCACGAACAGGCCGCTTGTCCTGGTACTGAACGGTGGACCAGCTCGGTGACCCTGATCCACAGGATATGTGGATAAGTGGACTGCCGGTGTAGAGCAGCTACCGAGCTGCCTTCTTTTCCACCCCAGGGTTAGGCAGGCGATGGATGCCCCTGCGGATGACCTGTGAACTAACGATGTGGAGCGTTTCCTGATTATTACTGTGAAGGGATTTAAAGAGAGGCCGTATGGTAAATGACGGTGTCTTATTTTCCAGCCTACAGTCATCCGTCCTCTGTGTGTGGTAGCGCTGGCGGTAGGTGTGTGTGCAGCTGTAGCCTGTACAGATCTTTATCTGTCTCCTTCCAGCCACTTCATATCACTTAGATGATGGACAGGTGCCTGAGGCAGGCAGGAAATCCCTCTACCGGTTTTCTACACTCGTTTATTGCTCGAGTTTCATAATCTCTGAAATCACTTACAGACAGTTTAGTGCAGTAGTTATTAAAGGTGAAGGTTTGTTTTTGTAAGTGGTTTTTAAAGCAGCTGGTGAAGAGGACGCGCCGGTGAATCAGGACCCGTTATCGACGGAGCAATCGGCTCGGCCCGAGAACACCATGTCCAGTGAGAGTCTAACTGCAGTATTTCAGCCGGCAGTAGTCGATACCTCTGCAGCGGAACGACTCCAGAAGCCTTCTATTAGGAACCAATTGATCCGAGCTGAGGGGGCAGCAGGGACGTGTTTAAAGGTGATTCACTGGGTGGAGCGACAGGCGGACTCAGACGCTCCTTCTAAAGCAATCGGGAAGCATAAAGACAGGCAACTCGGTGGACCTGTTTCTGTCTTAAAGTGGATTACACCGGGCTGCTAACTGGGTTTGCTGGCCGTCTCGCCGTGCGGTAACCGATGGAGACCTTGGTTCATTTAGCACGCAGCAGCAGCAGCACTGGACCAGAAGCCCCCGCCTGCCTCTCCTGGTTTATGTCAGTCGGAGGGGGAACGCGGCGGGGCCGAACGGAGCTCTGGCTCATTAGTGCTCAGATTCTTCTCCCGAGCCATCGGCAGCATTTCATTAGCATGCCAAGGTGCCTGCACAAAGCTTCGTCTTCTAAAGAGTAATCTGGATATGCTGAACGTTTGGGCCGACAGCCTGAACAGTGCCTTAAATATTTCACCAAGAGTTATTTATTTATTTATTTATTTATTCATTCATTCATTTATTTTTGTTCCTAGGTTTGGCCAACACTGATCCTCGACAAGGCCGTAAAATACGTCTGCTGTTTCATTTTTAGATAATTAGATTCCGTGTCCGTGTCCGTCCCTCCGCCACTACACAAGCTGGGCGGGTGTGCGGAGTGTTGGGTCATGTGTGGGCCATTTGGCATAGGTGTCCGATGAAATGATCACTGGACTTTGGTTAGGGTTTGGGGCTCAGTCCCACAGACACGCTTGGGAATGATGTGGGAAGTTTCCTAGACGACTGGAGTTACAGCTGCAGTGAGGAGGCGGTGGTTTGGAATGGGGTGTGGCGGTCAGGTGTCCACATACTTTTGGCCGTGTACTTTGAAAGGCTTTAGTACAGCTCTGGATCGAGCGCTGGATTCACAGCGTGTGGAAGATTATGAGGAGTTTGGCTTCAGTGGGAATGTTGGGACCGGCTCTCGGCGAGATGTGGAGCATCTGATTGTAGGCAGGTCGGCATGGTGGGAATTCCGGGAGCTACGTTTAGGTTAATGTCGAATCTGAGTAACGAAGACACTATCAGTAAGACTGGCTGTGTTCGGAGCTCTGCAGGTGTTGTAACGGTGTGTCTGTTCTGTTTCAGGTCTACCTGAGGTCTCTTCTGATTGGATGGGTGTTCAGGAATACGGGCTCCTGAAGTTTTCCCCCTCTGAAATGTTCTGCTGGCATCCAGTAGTTCAGAAGTGCTTCTGTTCCTCCTTCTCCCTGTTCTGTCCTTTTTTACGTTTTGTCCTGTCCTGGAACGTGTTGGTTTTCCTGTTCCAGTCTTCTTTATAGTTTGTGTAGCCGGAATGGCGCGTGTATATTTGAAAAATAAACACTTTACACCCTGAAGTCTGACGTGTCCGATCTTCTGTTGGAGCTCGGTGTAGTTTGTGATGGAGCTCCAAGTTAACCTGTGGAACCATCTGACCCCACGTTCCCTGGGGATTTGAGAGCAGCTGTGTGTGATCAGTTTATGACCAGGGCCAGGTTGGTTTTGTTTGGTTCCGTTAAACCCGGTTAAAGTACACCTGCATTAAACCAGACCGGTGAAGTGTTGATGGTGTCCGAGACGTCTGTGTATCAGACACTGTATTACCAAAAGTATTCGCTCGTCTCCCTTCAAACCCATATAACCATAAGGTTTATGATGCTCCACCTTTACAAGCATAGCAGCTCCAGCTCTTCTGGGAATTCTTTCCACAAGGTTAGGAATGTGGTTATGGGAATTTCTGACCATTCCTCCAGAAGCACGTGTGAGGTCAGACCCTGATGTTGGACGAGAAGGCCTGGCTCTGAGTCTCCACTCTGATCCATTCCAAAGGTGTTCTATCGGGTGGAGGTCAGGACCTCCACACCAAACTGGCTCATTACATTTGTAGCTAACTTCAGTAATGGGTTAGCATGCTGGCTAATCTAGCTAGCTATGGAGTGCCTTAACTCCCCCAGGGGGGTGTAGTTAGCCAGGCAGTATAGGGGCTGTGCCTGAGCTGGTGAAGGAGCTGTGTTCAGGCTGAAACACTCTTTAGGACTTCAGCATGAGTGGGTGGGGCTTAAACACTGTAGACTGTAAAGGTGTACTGTCTCGATGATGTCACAAACTTGCACGTCCAGGGTTTGCAGCTCCGGGGCCATGTCCCATGTGGGGCGCTGTTATTACTGTATCCACTGTTTAGAGCTAGCTGCTGCTAACGCTGCTCAGCTCACCTGAGATACGGTTAGCCTAGCTGTTAGCTCCCCTCGGCTACTTCACTCTAAAACTGATCCTCTAAAGCGAGTTCATCTTTTATTAGTCTTCAGACCTGTATATTTAACTTTCTGAGGCTCATTCTGATGAACACACCCCACTACCATCACTACACCCACAGTTATACTCAGAGTGGGCTGCGGTTAGCCCCCCACTGTTACCCACCGCCATTGTCTTCCTAGACAGGGGAAGCGCCACCCTTTCTGTTTCCTGTTGCATTGTGGACCAGTGCTGTAATCAGACTGGTACTGGACAGGTTCTAGGTGTGCATTCTGGGTTTTTGAGTAAACTGAACTTTGACCTTCTGTTCTATATACTACATACTCAAACAGTAGGTGGTGTTAGGTGTGCAGTTGGGTCTCACCATGTGACATCATCATTATCAGAATGGTAATTACATACGGTAGGAAAGGTGGATGGATGTCTAAATTACCCAGAAGACTACAACACGAAACTGAAAAAGTCAAATTTCACTTTGCAGTATTAAATTTTTAAACAGGCTGATTTAATAATCATAGGGTGGACCATTATTATTATTATTATTATTATTATTATTATTATAGTTAATAAAGGTCGATTACACACACACTAGAGTTTGTTTGGATGGGTTTCATGCTTTAATAATAATAATAAATGTAAGATTCCAGTAACACCACCACCGGGTCTCCGTGCTCGTGAGGCTGTACCGCCCGACTTGGTAAACAGACCCGGGGTTTAGTGTCTGTGTTCTAGAAAGAAGAAGTAGGAGGGTACTTGTGGAAGAGCTCCATGAAGGCTACCTGGGTTCTCCTGCATGATGCAGAATAAAAGTCCTCTGGTTTATTTCAGGAGATCAGGCTGTCCAGTTTTGCAGCGTCGTGTTATTCAGAGCTGGATACAGGTGCTGCTGTCGGAACAGAACCTCGAGAAGCACCTGTTCTCTGTGCTGTGCATAGATTTCATGGTAATTGACGTCTGGTTCCATAGACTTCCATTACAAGTGCCGTGTTATTCCGTCTCCTATGAAGGTTCTATCGGGGGGAATTCCACATCTTGGTCTGGGAGCACTGATGCTCATTAGCATATCACTACAGAAGTACAGATCTCTCCTACGTGCTGAGTGTGTTCCTCAGTTCACTGGGCCTGAACTTTGGTTTTGTGCTCAGAACAATGATGTTTTGGGTTCTGTTATCTAGAACAGCTGCGATACATTCAGTGCTGACTTTAAATAGCTTCTGGAACTGAGAGAGCTCTCCAGGAGTTCATAGAACTGTCCAGAATGTTCCAGAACCTGACAATTCTAGATGTTCTAATAAAATACACCCCTCACCAAAATTACTGCAGGTGTGTTGGGAAGGAAGATAAAGGTGACCAGGATCAATAACTGGTGATAAGTTTAGGCTGATATGATCAATATTTATTGAGCTACACATACAGAAGTCTGTCTCTCAGTATGGCGTCGGGACGCCGTGTTCGCTAACCCAACACGCCAGACGTCTCGGTATGGAGCTGTAGAGGTTCCTGATGGTGTCCTGTGATAATCCATCCCATGCAGCTTGAACATCCTCACACAGCTCCTGCAGATGGTGCGGTAGGGGTGGAGGTGGAGGGACACCAGGTCTTCTGGACGCGTGACTACAGACCGTCCATCTTGGTGCTGACCACGGTGCCTCCACACACGGATTCGTTGGGCGTCTCCACCAAGACTAAAGCGGGACTCGTCACTGAAGATGACCCGCTGCCATTCTGAGTCACTCCATGACAGTCTGGTACGACACCACTGCAGTCTTTGGTGACGGTGACGTGGTGTTAAGGACAGTCGTGGTAACGGTCTGTGTGCATGTAGTCCTGTGTGGTGCAGCCGTCTGCCGATGGTGCTGCACTAACAGGAGGACTCATGGAGGACACCACTGCTCGCTGGAGGTCTGTAATGGTGGTGTTGGGTCAGTCAGGTACAGAGATAAGACCCATCCTTGGTTACCTCACGTGTGGTCGAGTGTGGGATTTGTATCATTGGCATGTCTCACCATGTCTCACCTACACAGCGAGGCTCAGTCCTGTGGGCGGACTCCTGGGTGCAGCTGATCCTCTGATGATGGTTGATCTGTTATTCACCTGTGCGGTGCTGGATGGCGTGTCATTGGCCCGGGTGGCTAAACAGGAAGCTGTTATCTGCCTCGTTTAGGAACAGAAGTGCAGTCTTTCCTCGCCCTAACTCGCCGGAGCGAGTCCATTCACATTAAAGTCAGAGAATGTCATCCCGAGTGTTTTTCCCGTACGGCCCCTCCCCTCGGGCCCCCGCGCACACATCCATTTCTCAGCCCCCAGTGAGCGCAGATAAAGGCTGTAATTATTAAATTAAAGAGATGTGCTTCGTTCTAATGGCCTGTGCTGAGGAGCAGGCTGCTTCTTCAATATCCTGGAAATTATTTGTGTGTTTGGTTAAATGATGTTACTAATTCCTCTGATTACTCGTAATGACTCTGTCGTTCTCGTTTTGTTATGGCTTCAGCTTAATATGAAATGGCATTCATTTTAGGCGTAATTACCCGCCGAGCCGGAGAGAGAGAGCCAGAGGAGAATCCACTCGCTCCAGACTGCGCTAAATTGCCTTGTTTCCTCTAATCTTTGCCTCCGCTAAATTAGAAAATTGAGTTCCTCGGCTGGGCGCAACAATTGGTAGCTGTACAACCCCCGTCCCTGTCCCCCCTCGGCCCCCGCCACCCCCACCGGGCATTAAGGCCTTTATGCTGTGGCTAGAAAAAAGAAAGGTCGTTTGTGAGACCTCCTGCTGCGTCATAAGGAAGGGTTTTGCTGTCAGCAGCCGCGGGATGAATAGCGATCGCCGCTGGAGGAGCTGAAAATGGAGTGAATTGAAAACCTAGTGCATTAACTGCGTAATTGGAGAGCAAGGAGCCGGCCTGTGCGCACGTGAGGGGAAGGCCCTGAGCGCGTGGCGTACGGCCCGTCTGAAAATCACCAGATAGGCGCTGCGAGGGAGGACAGGCACAGGTGCCTCAAACTGCATCCTGCATTTCTTTATGAGCGGGTCACACTCACTTCCAGAGAGCCGGCGTGCCGTTGGCTGACAGCCCTGCCGAAATGTGTTGGCAAATCTACCCGACCCACGTGGTGCCCTAGACACGACTGGAAGGTGATACCCAGGTAAAAGTAGTACAGCTGTACCTTAAATCTAGTGCCATCCTAAATCCATTTCCACCTTAAATCCACTGCCTCCTTAAGTTCACTCCTACCTTAAGTCCCCTGTCTTAAGTTTACTGGCAGCTCAAATCCACTGCTGCCTTATCCAATGGTGCCGTAACTTTACTGCCACTTTCAATACAGTGCCACCTTAAATCTACTTCTTCTCTTTAAATTCACTGCTACTAGCTACTGATCCCTTAAATAATCATATACCTATCTGCCACCTTAAATTATTTAACACTTGAAATCACTGCCACCTTAAATCCACTGCAGCCTGAAATCTGATTCTGTTTTAAATGGGTTGCTCCTTAAAATGCCCCAATGCCTTAAATAGACCTCAAACATACCTCAAATTCAAAGCCACCTTAAATTTACCGCTATCTTAAATTCACTGCTACCTTAAATTCACTGCTACCTTAAATCCAATGATACCCTAAATTTGCTGCCACTTTAAATCCAATGGTGGCTGTTGGGTCAGTCAGGTACTGAGATAAGACCCCTCCCTGCTTACCTCACGTGTGCGGTCGAGTGTGAAACTGGAATCATTAGCATGTCTCACCGTGTTAGACCCACACACCAAGGTTCAGTCCTGTGCGTTGGTTCTGGGTGTAACTACTGTGCTGTTCCTTTGATGATGAGAGTATTAGGGTTTACATTATTAGGCTAGGGATTAGACTAGGACCCAGACGCCCCCTATGGGGTGGACAGCGCCCCTAGCGGTTCCCTGTACTGACTACAAACCAGTATGAACTGGATCCAGAACTGGTGATCATACGGGCTGCTGATCGGATCTGTACGTTAATATGACTCGCTGTGTGTCTGATGCTGATACGTCAGTGTCTGGTGAGGCCATGACCACACCTGCAGTCCATCTCCGTCCAAGACACGTAGCCATAAACGCCTGGCGATTCCCGAATGTGGTCCAAAGTTTTGGGACTGTGAGTTGGGATTATGAGTTGTGAGGCATGGTAGAGGTCTACTTCTATTATGACCCACTTAATAGATCAGATCAGATCAGATCTGGGATAATCCCAGAGTACAGGTCTACAGCCAGCCTTTCCATCCCAGCACGCGCGTCTCCGCCCCACACTGCTCTTCTACGCTCTGGGCCTGCGCTCTGGCCTGCTGGTAGGGTTCTTCTGGAGTTCTGACCCCCTTACCCCCACTATCCCTCAGGCTTCGTTCTCCTCATTCCCACCTCCCCTCCGACACAACACCTCTTCAAAAGATCAGCGGTTACATTAGGGAGTAATTAGGCGGCCGGCCCGAGGCTCAGGGTCCCTCAGCACAGTCCACCTGAGCCCAGAGAGGCCACGGAGGACACGGCGGGGGGAGAGGGGCAACACACGGCATTCACACCTGCAGTGAATACATCACACCTCAGACTTTCACGCGGGGGTGGGTGCAGAGCGGCCGAGCACCAGATCTCTTTATCTTTCAGGAGAAATCTATCCTCCTCCTCCTTCTCCATCTGTCTCCTTTCATCAGCGAGGAGCTTCATCTCTCACAGTGTCCTCTCACAGTGGACAGAAACACCTGTGGAGGTCCAGGTAATACGGATCCTCCAATCTAGCTGATCTTCTTCTCGTAGCGTGTTCTGGAGGCTGTGTCTGAAGTGTCCACATACACAGTCACATTATTATGACCTAACTTTGATGGCAGCACATAGTTCATGAAGGAAAGTTACGTTTCCGTGGCGTTCTACTCATCCTCTCAAAAGATCTGGGTGTGAATCCATCCTCTCAGATCCCGTGCACCCATACATGCTGACTGTCTTCCCTGGGGCAGATGGGATCTTCCACCAAAACAATGGGACATGGGTCCTCAACCACGCTCCCTCCAGCAGCTGTGGGGTGCACTGCTGTCAGCATGGCTCCGGATTTCTGGGACATCCTAGCAGGACCTGAACGATTCCCAGACCATCTAGGTGCTGTCCGTGCTGCACACAGAGCTGACTCTGGTGGTCATAATAATGTGACCCAACTTTTTATAGGCGTCTAGTCTTTCCGGGTTGGTTTGTTTGTTGATGAGACGAGTTACAGCTCACCATCCAAAATGGCGGCAGGATCTTCTTAACGTCTAGGTGGACAGCCTCAGGGATGAAACTCATTTTACCAATGAATGCTTGTTTATTAAATTGTATACGAGTCAGAAATGACCTCCAGGTTTTTAGCCCCGCCTCATAGGCTCCAGGTTGTCCCCTATAGTTTTTACAGAGCGGTTCTCTCCAGGTTCCACTGGAAGGTATGACTGGTGGTGACGGTGGTAAACCCCAGGATGGAGCCCTGGGGTACGCCATACGCAATACTAGCTGATGATGAAATAAATCTACCGCCTATGACACACACGCTGTGATAGGTAGGCGGGACTAGCGAGGCCTTGATTAGAGATGTTTCTAACTGACCCTCTTAGCCTACTGACCGGACGCTCTCCCGTCTCAATCTGAGAGCAAACACCAAACATCTCACTTACCAGAATCCAATCCGTCACACTCTCTCTTTGCTCCCAGGTGAGAAAGTGCCAGGTGATGCTCAGGTGTGCTGGACTGCTCAGTGAAAGCCAGGGGGGTGGGGGTCCCATCCGTCTTGAAGACACAGATACACTTGTTAACCCCCCTCGACTCCACATGCCCTGATTAATTGCCCAATTAGGAGAGCAACACTATCGAATTCAGAGCCAAGGGGGGATAGGCAGCCAGCGCTGGGACCACGGAGGGAATTGTGGGAAGGCAGCCGTGAGGGAATCTTTGGGGAAGTGATGGGTCAGTGGGATTAGCGTGAGAGCGGCTCGAGGGGAAGTAGGAACTTGAAGACACGGACAATGAGCAAATTCTCGTGACCTGGAACTCATTAAGGTCAAAGATCAGGGGGGATCAGGTGAGGATGGGTCAGGAGTCAAACCTGAGGCTATGAGCTGCGGCGTAGTGTCCCGGGGAAGACTTCCCTTCACATGAACCACCTTCCCTCCTTCTCTTATTAAACTAATCCATGACCTCTGTTTTAATCTGAAGGCTAATCCCGCGGCTAGCTCACGGTGAGTCGCCCGGCGTCCATAACCAAGACCTCGGGGATATTCACAGGGACCGTCTGGGTGACTATTGACTTCCAGTGTTTGTTAGCCACACTAGCCTCGTAGCTCCAGTGCTAAACCAAAGAAGCAAAAACACCAAACACGTCTCAGCTGATCAGCCGCACGCGGAGGTGGAGACCTGCGTGTGTGCGCTTTTGGTTGAACCTGCCGTACACTGTAAACCTGTATGTACACTGTGACAGTGACCTTAAACACCAATCCTGCATTTCCAAAACTTCTAGAACCTTCCAGAGAGTTCCAGAAAGTTCTCACAGGTCCAGAAGCTACTTACAGTCTACTCAGCTCTCAATGTACCACAGATCTGGATAATCAGAAGGGGTGTTCCTTATTCCTTACAGGTGCAGCTCACACAACGTCAGGTCACGGTTCTGGTCCAGTGTGCTGTCTGTTGGTTTCACTGACCTGCTAATAGGTTCGGGTGGAGGTTGGTGGGAGTGGGTGTAGTGCAGCCTACTGTGTAACGTGTCATCCTAACATTCTAACTAGCCCGGGTAGGAGCTTACACACAGCCGGGACAACCATCCCCAGAAGAGCTGGCCAATGAAACGATTAGCTGGACCAGGTGTTTTAGAGCATGGAGCACACCGAGGGAAGCATGGCAGGGCCTGGACTGCCCTCCAGAGCTCAGGGCAGGTGAAGTAAAGCAGATCCATTAAACTTCTAATTAGACGCAGCCGCTGAAACGACAACCCCACCGGCATGGCACAGTCGCAGGTGTCAGGTGGCATCAATTGCTGGCATTTGCCTTGGTCGTGGAGTCTACGTTTGACAGCTCAAATGGTCCATTATCGCTCGTAAAGAGGCGAAAACCACAAGGTGAGAAGTGGCAGGACTCGGTTTCTCTCCCCCGGAGTTCAGCTAATGCGCTCCTCTGGGAAACGACCGTCAGGATACCTGAGAGGGACCGGGGGCGATTCCTGCACCGCTTGAGATCACTAATTCAGATTGAAGACTATATAACTGCGCATTGTTCAAACGATTCAGGCCAGCTCCTGAATGGCAGGGAGTCTCAATGTGCCGTCATCCGATGTCAGGGCACACAGAGGGGTGGGTGGGGTGGGGCGAGGGCAGGGGTTGCACCACAGGGGACTTGGTAAAACATTCGTTTGTTATCCTCTTTTAAACTGTAGTCGGATTGCAGCCCCCCTTTCAGGACAAGCCACTTTTGTGCGCCGTCCACGGCTATGAAACTCTCCCCCTTGTGTTAATTGAATGGGTTCATGACCACGGGGCAAGGGTTGCAGCTTGTCCTTCCTGCAATTAGCTTTCGTGGTTAGCTTAGCAGAACTAATGCTCCTCATCTTTGAGGCTCGGGTTGCTCGCTGCTATCGGTGGCTGCGGGCTAGCCCGGGACTGAGACCTCGTATCAGTTACCTGCCGTATTATGAGGCCCTTATTGGTAAAATCCCCTCCGAGCTGGCAGGCAGCTGCGCAGCTAGCGCTGTGATGACGCACGCGCACACATGACCAGCCACGGCGGCGAATCTGCACTGAAGTGGAGACGGGAACCTGGTGACAATAGTGTACAACAGCACGAAGCAGGTGTTCATTTACACCTGTGACAACATGCAGCGCCGAGCAAAAGTCAGAGACCACCCTTCAAAAACACCATTACCTCCAAGTTTGGAATCTGAGACTCCACCTTACTGTACAGTCTACTGTTGACATGATGTCTCTCAGTCACTACCTGCAGCTGAAGGCCGATTGTGGATCCGGACTCTCTCTAGTCCTGCACATTGTGCTCCTTCTGTGTGGCACCATGAGGCCTGAAGAACCCCATTCCGTTCCAGTGTAGAACGGTTCTATGGTGGAATGGCACTAAAAGGACGCAGGACAAGTTATTCTTTTAGGACATGAGCTCACCAGACAAACATAGGGGGTAGTACCGTCAGGCCCCTGCAGGTGGCGCTGCACGAGGAGGATGGGGCTGTAAATGTGAGTGACGGGATCCATAGATTGGGAAGAGGTGCTACAGTGCAGGGAATGTCTCGTTCCATGTGTGGAAAATGGCTCCAGAGCAGATGTTAATGATTGGCTAAAAGGAGGGACTGCATGTGGGCGTGGCCAAAGACCATAGTGTGAAGGAAGTAGCTGAATCTGCAGGTGTGTGGAAGCGTACGGTCATACGGGTCTACCAGCAGTGGATACAATCCCAGCCTACAGGGAATTCTCCTCGGAACTGTGCCAGGGAAGGCCTCCACCACATCTGGACCACCTGACCAGTTCTCTGATCTGATTACTCCGTCGTTCTCCTCTACACTCCACACGAGTGGGCCAGCTTGGAAAGCCCAGTCAGATTCCGATCAGTGGATGGCTGGTGACTGGACACTACTGGCCGCACTGATGGTCCGATCATGGAGCAGCTTTCTGAAGGCTCCTGTTCACATCCTGAAATGCCCAGTCCACAGCTTACTGGACATCATGAAGGTGTCTGACCCACTCACACCCCCACCACACACACTACCACACCACCACCACGTCAGTGTCACTGCAGTGCTGAGAATGATCCACCACCCACATCCTACCTGCTCTGTGGTGGTCCTGTGGGGGTCCTGTGGGGGTCCTGACCATTGAAGAACAGGGTAATACAGTACACAGAGAAACAGATGGACTACAGTCTGGACCTGTACACCTACAGAGTGTCCTGTAGGGTCAGTGGAGCTGATACAGTGGACAGTGGGTGGAGATACAGGGAGATACCAACAGGCTTCCTCCCACAATACAGGACGACCCGGAAGTACTGAGTGTTTAACAGGGAGGCTCCGGCTGGACTATGAAAGGTTTGGAGGGTTTAGGATCAGAACATTTTCACCCACGCCAAATAACAATATGGGAAGGTAAAAGTCCAAGACCAGTTCGAAATCTGGAATTCTCCTTACAATCAGCCCAGGTATCTGGGAATGTGGTCCGGGTGTTGGGCAGGTGTAGGGTACGGTGGCATTCACAGTGCAGGACTAGGCAGAGTGGCGGCACAGCTTGTTGCTACCCAGCTGCTAAGGTGTTGCTAAGTATGAATGGGAGTCTATGGGAGGAACGAGGGATGAATTAATGGTACACTGTGTGTGTGGATTAGAGATTGGGGATCTGGGAAGAGGAAAAGGAAGAGGAAGAAAGGGAAGAGGAACAAAGCGGAGAGGAAGAGGAGGAATAAAGGGAAGGGGAAGAAAAGGAGGAGGAATAAAGGGAAGGTGAAGAAAAGGAGGAGGAATAAAGGGAAGAGGAAGATAAGGGGAGAGGAAGAAGAGAATAAAGGGACAAGGAAGAAAAGGAGGAGGAATAAATGGATGAGGAAGAAGAGGAATAAAGAGAAGAGGAAGATAAGCGGAGAGGAGAAAGATAAGGGGAGAGGAAGAGGAGGAAGATACGGGGAGAGGAAGAGGAGGAAGATACGGGGAGAGAAAGAGGAGGAAGGTGAGGGGAGAGGAAGAGGAGGAAGATAAGGGGAGAGGAAGAGGAGGAAGATAAGGGGAGAGGAAGAGGAGGAAGATACGGGGAGAGAAAGAGGAGGAAGGTGAGGGGAGAGGAAGAGGAGGAAGGTAAGGGGAGAGGAAGAGGAGGAAGATACGGGGAGAGAAAGAGGAGGAAGGTGAGGGGAGAGGAAGAGGAGGAAGGTAAGGGGAGAGGAAGAGGAGGAAGATACGGGGAGTGGAAGAGGAGGAAGGTGAGGGGAGAGGAAGAGGAGGAAGGTAAGGGGAGAGGAAGAGGAGGAAGATACGGGGAGAGAAAGAGGAGGAAGGTGAGGGGAGAGGAAGAGGAGATAAGGGGAAGGGAGAGAGGAGGAAGATAAGGGGAGAGGAAGAGGAGGAAGATACGGGGAGAGAAAGAGGAGGAAGGTGAGGGGAGAGGAAGAGGAGGAAGGTAAGGGGAGAGGAAGAGGAGGAAGATACGGGGAGAGAAAGAGGAGGAAGGTGAGGGGAGAGGAAGAGGAGGAAGGTAAGGGGAGAGGAAGAGGAGGAAGGTAAGGGGAGAGGAAGAGGAGGAAGATAAGGGGAGAGGAAGAGGAGGAAGATAAGGGGAGAGGAAGAGGAGGAAGATAAGGGGAGAGGAAGAGGAGGAAGATAAGGGGAGAGGAAGAGGAGGAAGACAGTGTGGCTCATTGCGCATCACTAACCCCGCGTGTCCTGGGGTTCGGGTGCGCCTGTCTTGGTAAGGACTCGGGAGGGACAGTGAGAGCTGATCCGAGGAAGGTAAACGTTACGCTGTACCTGCTCAGAGATCACCTGTACACCTGTACACAGCGTTTAAAAGCCCCTCAGATCACTTCCACCCTCCTTTGTTCTTCTCCTTAAAGCCTCCTGATATCGGACAACAGAATTCCCCCTTCAGCTGCTCCTCCTTCCTTGTGCATCTCCTGGTGCACACGGGCGGTTAAACCGTTTCTGGGTCAGGACAAGTAATGATCTCATGGAGGCTTTCACTGCAGCAGGAAGAAACATCCCGGCCCCTTTCCTGGGATCTGAGGGAAGCGCGGATGATCTCATGGGTCTAAAGTGACAGCGGCAGGGCCGAACACCTCGGAGCGGTTCTCACCATTCACCCCCGGAACGTTGTGTAAGCTCAGGATGAAAACATGACTTGACCTACTTCCCGATTCACTCCTTTCTGGATCATCTATAAGAGCAGGAGATGTCGGGCATGCAGCTCCGCCAGGCTCTTCATCCTCTCCTTTAGGAAACATGATATCACTGCACACTCCACCTTGTTTGGACCACACAGTGGGTCGTAGGTGGAGTAGAAGAACCACACACTGTCCAGTGTATGTCTCTAAGAGGGCAGCTGTGCAGGGTAGAGGTCTTGGTGAGGAGGTGCTCCTGGTATACCTGGATCATTATACACCCATCATCAGGAGAACAGCTGCTCCCAGAAGGAGGTGTGGGAGTGCAGGTGTGTTGGGAAGGAAGATAAAGGTGACCAGGATCAATAACTGATGATAAGTTTAGTCTGATATGATCAATATTTATTGAGCTACACATACAGAAGTCTGTCTCTCAGTATGGCGTCGGGCCGCCGTGTTCGCTAACCCAACACGCCAGACGTCTCGGTATGGAGCTGTAGAGGTTCCTGATGGTGTCCTGTGATAATCCATCCCATGCAGCTTGAACATCCTCACACAGTTCCTGCAGATGGTGCGGTAGGGGTAGAGGTGGAGGGACACCAGGTCTTCTGGACGTGTGAGTACAGACCATCCATCTTGGTGCTGACCAACGGTGCCCTCCACACACGGATTCGTTGGGCGTCTCCACCAAGACTAAAGCGGGACTCGTCACTGAAGATGACCCGCTGCCATTCTGAGTCACTCCATGCCAGTCTGGTACGACACCACTGCAGTCTTTGGTGACGGTGACGTGGTGTTAAGGACAGTCGTGGTAACGGTCTGTGTGCATGTAGTCCTGCGTGGTGCAGCCGTCTGACAATGGTGCTGCACTAACAGGAAGACTCATGGAGGACACCACTGCTCGCTGGAGGTCTGTAGGGGTGGTGTTGGGTCAGTCGGGTACAGAGATAAGACCCGCCCTGGCTTACCTCACATGCCTCACCATGTTCAGTCCTGTGGTTTGATTCCTTCTGGGTGCAGATGTTGTTCTTCTTCAGGACACTCTTCACGCTCCCCCCGCACATCTCAGGGGTTCTCTACAGAACAAATCCATGAAAGGTTCTTTTGGGAACCAAATGCACCAGGACACTGTACAGGAACCCTAATGTTTAGGGGTGTTCCTCTGGAATGCCACGACTGGAGCATAAAGTGGTGGAGCATGCGACGCTGCCGACAAACAGCTGCTTCCCAAACCACTGATGTCTCATCGATGAGCGTAGCGTCCAGCCTCGGGGTCCACGTTCAGAGAGATGAAATATTTGACCTCTTGTTTAATGTGCTTGTCAGGAAGAGCCTGTCATCAGTTTAAGCACCTCTCACTCTGATCTGCCGCGGTTCCCGTGGCGTTAGGCGTACTGCTACATTAACTTCCATCTATGGCCCAGATCGATACATACAACACATACGCAGAAATTAGCGGTCATTATGGCGCTCCAAACTCAACGATCCGCCCTTGTCCCAGACAGACGGCGGTTTAGAGGTTGCGTGCTCTAAGTGATCGGGTCATGCCGTGCGTGCTTCATTGATCTGACTGTAGAATCAGTGGGACTAATGTGCTGCTGTAGTTCAGCGTGTTTATGCAGTGTTCAGTCACTCAGAGCGGGCGGCGTTCAGTGCAGCTCAGGCCTGATTCATTACGCAGCCTCTCTGTTATTACGGTGGGCCGTAGCCCCAGGCTGGGCCATTTGTCGGACGGTGTGACAGACGCTGGCGTGCTTCTGCGGGCCGGGAGTGCGGCACACTAACCCCAGGCTGCTGTTGTTTATATATTGATCTTCATATTTCCCAATAATCTGACGCACGTCACATTCCGGGACATTATGTGGAGCAGGTCAGCGGCTAATGAAGCTGTTGGGAAGATGGATGTTGGCTGTTGTGGTTTTCATGCCTTCTGGTTTGGGAAGGGAACGGAGGGTCTGGGAATATAGAACCGGGCCTACTCTGGCCTCACCACTGAACTCGGTACCTGCTCCCGGAGTATGTAGTGAAGAGCTCCTGCTGAAGGCATCAGGACAGAGTGATGTCTGTGGCGCTTACCAGACAGGTTCACAGGTACGGTTATCCCCCGAGTTCAGATAGAGCCTGCCTCTCGGAGGTGCGAGAGTTAAGACTCAAGGCCCTGAGGTGTGAATCTGAGTCAAGTCTGAGTCAAGTCTCTGAGATGAGAGTGTGTAAATGTGAGGTAAAGAAGGAAAAAAGAAAGGCAAAGGTAGAGTGAGGTACAGTGAGAGAAAGAGAGGTAGAGACAGAAAGAGATATGTAGAGGTAGAGTGAGGTAGAGAGGTAAAGTGTGAGAAAGACAGAGGGAAATAGAGATAGAGAGAGGTAGAGTTAGAGGTAAAGTTAGAGAGAGGTAGAGGTAGAGTTAGGTAAAGAGAGGTAGAAATAGAAAGAGGTAGAGCAGTAGAGAGAGGTAGAGGTAAAATTAGAGAGAGGTAGAGTCTAGAGTAAAGAGGTAAAATGTGGTAAAGAGAAATAGAGATATGTAGAGGTAGAGTGAGGTAGAGAGGTAGAGTGTGGTAGAGACAGAAATAGAGACATGTAGAGGTAGAGAGGTAAGGTGGGGTAAAGACAGAAATAGAGACATGTAGAGGTAGAGTAAGGTAGAGAGGTAAAGACAGAAATAGAGACATGTTGAGACAGAGTGAGGTAGAGAGGTAGACTGTGTTAGAGACAGAAATAGAGATATGCAGAGGTAGAGTGAGACAGAGGGGTAGCGGTAGAGTGAGGTAAGTGTAGAGCGAGGTAGAGTAAGGCAGGGAGAGGAAAGGTGAGGTAGGTGTAGAGTGCGGAAGGGAAAGGAAGATCGAGGTAGGTGTAGAGTGAGGTAGGGAGAGGAAGAGTGAGGTAGTGTAGAGTGAGGTAGGGAGAGGAAGAGTGAGGTAGTGTAGACTGAGGCAGGGAAAGGAAGATCGAGGTAGGTGTAGAGTGAGGCAGGGAGAGGAAGAGTGAGGTAGGGAGAGAAAGAGTGAGGTAGGTGTAGAGTGCGGCAGGGAAAGGAAGATCGAGGTAGGTGTAGAGTGAGGTAGGGAGAGGAAGAGTGAGGTAGGTGTAGAGTGAGGCAGGGAGAGGAAAAGTAAGGTAGTGTATATTGAGGCAGGGAGAGGAAAAGTGAGATAGTGTAGAGTGAGGTAGGGAGAGGAAGAGTGAGGTAGTGTAGAGTGAGGCAGGGAGAGGAAGGGCGAGGTAGTGTGGAGTGAGGCAGGGAGAGGAAGGCCGGTGGTGAAGGGCAGACAGGCTCTCTGCCTCGTTCAGGGCAGTAATTGGCGAAGCGGCTTCAGTGATTGGCTGACTCTCCTCCGAAGGTTTTAACGCTTGCTGCCTCTAATAGAGCTTTGAGGAGCGTCCATTCTCCCCTGAGCGCTCCTCTCACCTTCCCTCCTTCCCCTCCACTCCTCCCAGCGCCCCCGTACGCAGTGTTAACTGAAGTCTCTCCTCTTCAGGTCTTTGTAAACAGGTGGAGAAAGAAAGGCTCCGCTCCTTTAATCATCCGCCCCTCGGACGGCGCTCCCAAACAAGTTCAGCCATTTTCTCCACACAATAGCCGACCCCGGGAGCGGAGCGGGAGCGGGAGGAGGAGGAGGAGGAGGAGGAGGTGGAGGTGAGACCGAATTTAGTCACATCTGTATCTAAAAGCCCCTCTGAAGCTTTGTTGCCTTTAATGAAATGGCAGTGGTGTGGAATGGGGGGGCTCGTCCGCTTTCATCTAGCCCCCCGGCCCTAGCCGGATCAGAAGGAGGGTGTAAGAGCCTGGGGAGAAGCAGAGCCGGCACACATCACCGCAGTTCCCCACAATGGCGCTCCGGCGGGCGCGAGGAGGCGCTGCGCTCTGAAAGGAAGGAGGACGTAATGATGCATTACTGGCCCATCGCTCTCCTTACCCTTTAACAAACCCACTCAGCAGGAGCCGAACTCCGGCGCTCCCTGCTCCCCGGGACCGGGCGGATGGGGGCGCAGCGCGTGTGTTAGTCAGTGGGTTTATCTCCGATGGATGATGAACGCAGGTCAGGCATTGGGGTGGATCTGCAGGGAGGAGGAAGCCACTTCCTGTCCTGTCCACTGTGGGAGCTCCACCCACCTGGGAGTCCTAACAGCCACCTGGAAGACTGTTAGAGCGGATACACAGAGAGAGGAGGACACCAAGCTCCACTCCTGCTTCAGATCTGAAACACTCAGTCAGAGCTTACACAGTGGTGGTGAAGGTAACCAGACGTCCCCTCTAAAAGCTCCCTCACAGGAAGTTCCTACATGAGGTGGTTCTGAATACGCTGACCCTCACACCAAACACCTCACACCAAACCCTCTCTCCCTCACTCTGTACACACCTCACACCAAACCCTCTCTCCCTCACTCTGTACACACCTCACACCAAACCCTCTCTCCCTCACTCTGTACACACCTCACACCAAACCCGCTCTCCCTCACTCTGTACACACCTCACACCAAACCCTCTCTCCCTCACTCTGTACACACCTCACACCAAACCCTCTCTCACTCACTCTGTACACACCGCACACCAAACCCTCTCTCCCTCACTCTGTACACACCGCACACCAAACCCTCTCTCCCTCACTCTGTACACACCTAACACCCACTCTCCCACACCCAACCAAACCCTCTCCCTCACCCTCACTCTGTCACACACACACACCGCACACCAAACCCTCTCTCCCTCACTCTGTACACACCTCACACCAAACCCTCTCTCCCTCACTCTGTACACACCTCAAACCCCTCTCTCTCTCACTCTGTACTCACCTCACACCACACCCCCTCCCTCACTCTGTACACACCTCACACCAAACCCTCTCTCACTCACTCTGTACACACCTCACACCAAACCCTCTCTCCCTCACTCTGTACACACCTCACACCAAACCCTCTCTCCCTCACTCTGTACACACCTCACACCAAACCCTCTCTGGAATCTGTCTGATCTCCCTGTGTACTTTATCAGGGTGACATTATGAGATGTTCTAATGTGATGTTGAAACTGGAGATTCGATCGGAGCCTTCTTCCCCCAGGAGCTCGCAGTCTGTGGGCTTTCTCCAAACTGACCATCCCTGAAAGGTCATGACACGGAACAGAGGGGCATATGCACAGACAGCCAGGTTACCTGTTGTCCGTTTGAGCGCCAGACAGGCCTTGTGTTCGGTGACCGGCCTGCTGGCTCCCTTACATATGGAGTCCAAAGACGAGGCTTGTCCCTTCTGTCCTGCGCCGCCATGGTTCAAGTGCCCATCGCAGAAAGGGTCAAGGCGGTGACCTCCAACCTTTGCTCTGTAGAGCAGCCAAGCGTGACCGTTTGTCGGCACCAGGCCAGGGTCAGGCTACCAAGGTCATGGAGGGGTCATGAGATGGTCATTGATTTGGGAAGGAAGTGGAATGTAACAGAATCTTTCTCACCTGGACGTGCGTTCCATGACCGGGCCATTTCATACCAGCTGGGTATAGAAGTGAGAGTTGATCATATAAAGCCAGCCCACACAGATTTATCCTCGAACATGGCTGCCCTGCTGAGGGTGGAGTTCTGAAATAACAGGCATGTTCATCACAGCAGCTTTTGGTGATGGCATTCAGATGTAAACATCTCCAGGACTGTGACTGGATTACCACCGACTGTAACCGCAGTCAGGAGTGAGCCAGAGGCGGATCTGGAGCACAGGTACACAACTACAGGCGTGAAAAGGCATCTGCCAAGCCCTGACTAGCAGGTGAGGGAGTTACCTAGGAAACCGTAGATGGAGGACACGGACAGGCTGAAATTAGCCCTGTGTGTACGAGTCAGGACCATCGGTTAGTACGAGTCAGCAAAAGAGGACCATCAGTCCGTGTGAGTCAGTCATAGAGAGCCATCGGTCTGTACACGTCAGCAATAGAGGAGCGCTGGTCTGTACAAGTCAGTCACAGAGGGCCGTCAGTCCACACAAGTCAGAAAACTGTCAGTGATGGAGTAACAGGTGTAGGTATGAGTCAGTGATGGAGTTACAGTTGTAGGTATGAGTCAGTGATGGAGTAACAGTTGTAGGTATGAGTCAGTGATGGAGTAACAGTTGTAGGTATGAGTCAGTGATGGAGTAACAGTTGTAGGTATGAGTCAGTGATGGAGTAACAGTTGTAGGTATGAGTCAGTGATGGAGTAACAGTTGTAGGTATGAGTCAGTGATGGAGTTACAGTTGTAGGTATGAGTCAGTGATGGAGTTTTAGTTGTAGGTATGAGTCAGTGATGGAGTAACAGTTGTAGGTATGAGTCAGTGATGGAGTTACAGTTGTAGGTATGAGTCAGTGATGGAGTTACAGTTGTAGGTATGAGTCAGTGATGGAGTTACAGTTGTAGGTATGAGTCAGTGATGGAGTAACAGGTGTAGGTATGAGTCAGTGATGCAGTTACAGTTGTAGGTATGAGTCAGTGATGGAGTAACAGTTGTAGGTATGAGTCAGTGATGGAGTTACAGTTGTAGTTATGAGTCAGTGATGGAGTTACAGTTGTAGGTATGAGTCAGTGATGGAGTTAAAGTTTTAGGTATGAGAGTAACAGTTGTGATGAGTCAGTGATGGAGTTACAGTTGTAGGTATGAGTCAGTGATGGAGTTACAGTTGTAGGTATGAGTCAGTGATGGAGTTACAGTTGTAGGTATGAGTCAGTGATGGAGTAACAGTTGTAGGTATGAGTCAGTGATGGAGTAACAGTTGTAGGTATGAGTCAGTGATGGAGTTTTAGTTGTAGGTATGAGCCAGTGATGGAATAACAGTTGTAGGTATGAGTCAGTGATGGAGTTACAGGTGTAGGTATGAGTCAGTGATGGAGTAACAGTTGTAGGTATGAGCCAGTGATGGAGTAACAGTTGTAGGTATGAGTCAGTGATGGAGTAACAGTTGTGGATATGAGCCAGTGATGGAGTAACAGTTGTAGGTATGAGTTAGTGATGGAGTAACAGTTGTAGGTATGAGTCAGTGATGGAGTTTTAGTTGTAGATATGAGCCAGTGATGGAGTAACAGTTGTAGGTATGAGTCAGTGATGGAGTAACAGTTGTAGGTATGAGCCAGTGATGGAGTTACAGTTGTAAGTATGAGTCAGTGATGGAGTTTTAGTTGTAGGTATGAGTCAGTGATGGAGTTACAGGTGTAGGTATGAGTCAGTGATGGAGTAACAGTTGTAGGTATGAGTCAGTGATGGAGTTACAGGTGTAGGTATGAGTCAGTGATGGAGTAACAGTTGTAGGTATGAGTCAGTGATGGAGTAACAGGTGTAGGTATGAGTCAGTGATGGAGTAACAGGTGTAGGTATGAGTCAGTGATGGAGTAACAGGTGTAGGCTCGGTCCTCTCGTTATCGGAATCCTGGATCAAAGGAAGGGACTTGGTGGACGGCTGGAGTTCCCTGGACATGCATGAAGAGGAACGCCTGAGCCACTGCTGTCTGCAGGGGTCAGTCAGGGGGCGGGGCAGGATGCTGACGAGCTCAGTATCCTGTCTGAACTCCCTCGCGAACAGAGCTGGCCTTGATCCGAACTCCGCCCTGCGGAATTCCGGCCAGGATCAGATTCCAGCTTTGCATGTTGCGCGGCGTTCTGGTCTAATCTCGGGTGACATGTCATCCTCTACCGACCTCCAGCACGAGCCCACAGAGTGGCCTTTGTCCCGCAGCTCAGCCAGCCGTGTCTCCAGCCGCCCAGCCTCAGACGCTGCTCGCTCCGCCCAGAGCCTGCTGATGGATAGCCAGAGTCCCACCCGGTCCACGGCTTCCATATCCTCCGCAGAGCCGCGCCGGGCGTCCATCCATCCATCCATCCATCCATCCATCCATCCATCCATCCAACCACTCCTCTGCAGAACACACCGTCATTTTCTCCAATTTATTGAGAAACAATATGAACAAGTGTAAAACCCGATTCATCACTGATCACCTGATTATCCAATATCACATCTACCTGCGTATTACTGACCAACACCCATAACAGCTCCCAACATTCCAGAACACAATCAGAACTCCAGAGTCCTCCATTAATGAACATAACTGTGTGAGGTGTGTACAGAGTGAGGGAGAGAGGGTTTGGTGTGAGGTGTGTACAGAGTGAGGGAGAGAGGGTTTGGTGTGAGGTGTGTACAGAGTGAGGGAGAGAGGGTTTGGTGTGAGGTGTGTACAGAGTGAGGGAGAGAGGGTTTGGTGTGAGGTGTGTACAGAGTGAGTGAGAGAGGGTTTGGTGTGAGGTGTGTACAGAGTGAGGGAGAGGGGGTTTGGTGTGAGGTGTGTACAGAGTGAGAGAGGGTTTGGTGTGAGGTGTGTACAGAGTGAGTGAGAGAGGGTTTGGTGTGAGGTGTGTACAGAGTGAGAGAGGGTTTGGTGTGAGGTGTGTACAGAGTGAGTGAGAGAGGGTTTGGTGTGAGGTGTGTACAGAGTGAGGGAGAGAGGGTTTGGTGTGAGGTGTGTACAGAGTGAGTGAGTGGGGGGGGTTTGGTGTGAGGTGTGTACAGAGTGAGGGAGAGGGGGTTTGGTGTGAGGTGTGTACAGAGTGAGGGAGAGAGGGTTTGGTGTGAGGTGTGTACAGAGTGAGGGAGAGGGGGTTTGGTGTGAGGTGTGTACAGAGTGAGAGAGGGTTTGGTGTGAGGTGTGTACAGAGTGAGTGAGAGAGGGTTTGGTGTGAGGTGTGTACAGAGTGAGAGAGGGTTTGGTGTGAGGTGTGTACAGAGTGAGTGAGAGAGGGTTTGGTGTGAGGTGTGTACAGAGTGAGGGAGAGAGGGTTTGGTGTGAGGTGTGTACAGAGTGAGTGAGAGGGGGTTTGGTGTGAGGTGTGTACAGAGTGAGGGAGAGGGGGTTTGGTGTGAGGTGTGTACAGAGTGAGGGAGAGGGGGTTTGGTGTGAGGTGTGTACAGAGTGAGGGAGAGGGGGTTTGGTGTGAGGTGAGGGAGAGAGGGTTTGGTGTGAGGTGTGTACAGAGTGAGGGAGAGTGGTTTTGGTGTGAGGTGTGTAGAGAGTGTGTGAGAGGGTTTGGTGTGAGGTGTGTACAGAGTGAGTGAGAGAGGGTTTGGTGTGAGGTGTGTACAGAGTGAGGGAGAGAGGGTTTGGTGTGAGGTGTGTACAGAGTGAGGGAGAGAGGGTTTGGTGTGAGGTGTGTACAGAGTGAGGGAGAGAGGGTTTGGTGTGAGGTGTGTACAGAGTGAGGGAGAGAGGGTTTGGTGTGAGGTGTGTACAGAGTGAGGGAGAGAGGGTTTGGTGTGAGGTGGTGTACAGAGTGAGTGAGAGAGGGTTTGGTGTGAGGTGTGTACAGAGTGAGGGAGGAGGGGTTTGGTGTGAGGTGTGTACAGAGTGAGGGAGAGAGGGTTTGGTGTGAGGTGTGTACAGAGTGAGGGAGAGAGGGTTTGGTGTGAGGTGTGTACAGAGTGAGGGAGAGAGGGGTTGGTGTGAGGTGTGTACAGAGTGAGGGAGAGAGGGGTTGGTGTGAGGTGTGTACAGAGTGAGGGAGAGAGGGTTTGGTGTGAGGTGTGTACAGAGTGAGGGAGCGAGGGTTTGGTGTGAGGTGTGTACAGAGTGAGGGAGAGAGGGTTTGGTGTGAGGTGTGTACAGAGTGAGGGAGAGAGGGTTTGGTGTGAGGTGTGTACAGAGTGAGGGAGAGAGGGTTTGGTGTGAGGTGTGTACAGAGTGAGGGAGAGAGGGTTTGGTGTGAGGTGTGTACAGAGTGGGGGAGAGAGGGTTTGGTGTGAGGTGTGTACAGAGTGAGTGAGAGCGGGTTTGGTGTGAGGTGTGTACAGAGTGAGGGAGAGAGGGTTTGGTGTGAGGTGTGTACAGAGTGAGGGAGAGAGGGTTTGGTGTGAGGTGTGTACAGAGTGAGGGAGAGGGGGTTTGGTGTGAGGGTCAGCGTATTCAGAACCACCTCATGTGTTTAGGTTATGGGTCTTTAAGACTCAGCTAGACCTTTAAAGAGTTAATCCTGAGACTAACAGAAGACTCTGACTAAAGATCAGATTAAAGTAAAACATCAAAGGGAAGTGACGGTGGAGTGAGGGTGGAGTGAGGGTGGAGTGACGGTGGAGTAACAGTGGAGTGACGGTGGAGTGAGGGTGGAGTGAGGGTGGAGTGACGGTGGAGTGAGGGTGGAGTGAGGGTGGAGTGAGGGTGGAGTGAGGGTGGAGTGACAGTGGAGTGACGGTGGAGTAACAGTGGAGTGACAGTGGAGTGACGGTGGAGTGACGGTGGAGTGACAGTGGAGTGACGGTGGAGTGACAGTGGAGTGACGGTGGAGTGAGGGTGGAGTGAGGGTGGAGTGAGGGTGGAGTGACGGTCACCCCGTGGCCACCCTTCACTGACAGTATGGCCGGTGGATGTTGAGCATCAGTGCTGGTACTGACACCGCTTCTCCCTCCGGGGCGAATTCATAAACAGTCATTTGTGACCGGGCGAACTTTGAGTGCAGCATAATGCAGTTTGAGCCGGAGAGCCGCCATTCAGAAAGATCCCATCAGGGGGATAGGAGCCTTATCCTCGGAGTTAGCTCAAGGCAGTGACGCTACGTCCATACCAACTACATTACAGGCAATACCAGAGACGCTAAATGGCACTGTTAGCTGTTAGCGCTGGTTCAGAGAGAAGGACCGTGACCACAGACCCATGAATGGACTAAACGACCACTTCTTTAACTCCCATTGATCTGAGGGCTAATGTAAAGGGCGCTCCTCACAGAAGGCCGGCGGGGCGCGCTACGTGGCGCAGCACCCGAACATTCTAAACCATCTAATCATCCCACCATCGGTGCTTCATATGAAAGCCATACGGAGAGCCCAGGCGGTGGACGGCGTGTGGAGATCAGCACAGAGGAAAGCCTGTCAGGCTGGGAGATAAACAGCCTAGCGCTAACGCTCAGTTAGCTCAGCTAACATGGTGGTGCCAGACGATGGTGGAAAAGCTGAGCGTAAAGTCTGGAGCCTGATGTTTGCAATGCAAGGGAACGGCATTCCCAAATCCTGATGAGCTGCTGTTGTGCCAAACATCCACGATCCCACACTCCGCACAGGTGACCAGTATACCCTGGAGGATGCCCTCTGAGTGGGCGCCTGGTGACTGGAAACGACTGACCCTACAGCTGGTGGGATCATCGGTCTGCGGTCAGCTTTCCGAAGGTTCAGTGCCACCCTAACAGCTTGTGTTGGCTTCGCAGCTAACTTTCCCATTCCACCTAAATTACACTACAGAATTCCGGTGCCGTTTAAGATTAAGCACCGTCACATGTCCAGTAGGCCTGGTGTCCCCCCACCTCCACCCCTACCGCACCATCTGCAGGAACTGTGTGAGGATGTTCAAGCTGCATGGGATGGATTATCACAGGACTCCATTAGGAACCTCTACAGCTCCATACCGAGACGGTGATGATGATTAATCCTACTGTGATGTTCCTATGATCACTCATACTGATAACTCCGTACTACCCAACACTACCTGAGCACAGTGTGTTTACAGTAACACTAAACGGGCTCTAGTTTCTCATGGTCGGGTTCCTCAGATCTCCAGTCCATTACGGAGCCACCACCTGCACCATTCCCAGCCCATTACCAGAGAAACGCTTTCACCGGCTCACTCCAGACACCCCTCCACCGTTCCTCCACCCAGTGACTGACACAATCTCTAATTAATTAGCTGCTTTAAAGTGCAGGCCGGCACTAGACTCCCATTTAAAACCCGGGGAAATTAACCAGGCTAATTATCTTAACCGCCCTCATTTCCATAGCGCGTGCGGGAGTGGGATTACGCTGCAGTGCTGTGTGGAGTATCAGGAGTACAGCCTGGTGGAGTTTACGTGGCTTGTGCTCCAGCCACTGCTCTGGGGCTGCTCGCCGCAATAACAAAGCGGGAGGTCATGCGGGATTCTACACGCGAGTGCCTCGTTACCGCCATCGGAAACACCCAAGGAGCTGCGGCGGAGGGCGTAGACATGCTGAAAGGCACACGCGGTCTGAGGTATATGGAACATCATCATCATCATCATCAACATCACTCGAGTAATGAATTAGTCAATCACACATCAACAAACTCACAAACAGGTAAACCAGTGCTAAGAGATCAAAGCTGCATCTAGTAAAACAATAAAAAGACGAAAATCTAAAGTACACCGTTCTCCACTCAACACCGTGTTCGCTTCTTTAGCGCTGAAGCTACAGAGCTAACGTGGGAGCTCCATCCATTAAAGCGTAGCTCAGACGCTAGCACTGCTGCCTTTAGCCTTGATTACTGCTAATGCTACGTCACACGTCCTCAGGAACCCACATAAGCAGAGAGGCTATTTAAAGCTGGGGTAGGTTCTGGAGCCCTCTCTGGTGGAAGTCTGTAACTACACCCAGCATGTGGAAGAACACTGTACTGTGTGGGTCGGTCTCCGTCCCTGAGCGGATGGAGCTGAACTGAAAGAGGGCTCAGAGTAACTTGATGAAGGTGGTGAGTGAATGATCTACTGCTGATCACCAGATCCTAGTCAGTGTGATGCTGATCCTGGATCATTTAAGATCCGAACATCCAGCCGGACCTACTTTCTGAGCCTTTCTGAGTATGACGTGGAGTGATGACTCGCCGCCTCTGAGAACGGCTAAGAGGTAGCTCTGATTTAAGGACTAGCGTGATGCTAATCGGTGTACAGAACTGACTCGTTAGCTGTGTAGCTGGAGTGCTGGAACTAAAGAAGCGAACCTCAGACGCTGAACGCGTCCTGGCTGGTTGGGGCGGAGAGATCTCCAAAAGTCAGGGTCTTTGTCAAACTAGTCCTATAGCCTTTCACTGGTTCAGCGGACGCGGCCCGTATTCCGCTGATGACCCGGTTCCGGTCCGCTTCTAGATGCTGAGGGTGATGGTGTGGATGGTGCTGGCCGGGATCTTGGCATCTTTGTCCTCTCCGCTGATGCGAAACACCACGTGTGTGTTCGAGGGGATGGTAGCCGTCCCGGTCAGAGGTTTTCCCAGCCAGCCCTGCGCTCCACGCTTATACATCCTCACAGTCACCTGCACAGGAGAACACATCAATCAGGTCAGGGCGAAGGTGATCAAAGGACCAGGTTAACAGGTGTTATCAGGTGTGAAGCAACAAGCACCTATAACCTTAATACTAACACGATATAGAAACCTGGATATCCATTACAGTGTATATAGAACCGGGGTTCTATACAGTACCAAAACAGAAACCTTTCTGCATTATACGTTATATACGTTAATATAGTTAATTAATAAGCACACACACACACACACACACACACACACACATATATATATGTATATTATATATTTTATGGTAGCTTCATTTTAACAGTGAGAGATGGAATATCAAAAAGAAAATTCAGAAAGAAAATTAAATATTATTTAAATGAAAAATAATTTGCGGGGGTCGCGTGATGCAAGCAGCAGAGGGTATTGTATGTTTGTGTGTTTAGATATGCTTACTGTTTATAATACATTGTAATATAACTGCATTTTCTAAAAAATAATAAAAATTATGAAAAAAAAATAAAAATAATTTGCATTTCATTGAGGAAATGAGTATTTGATAAACCATGACTAATGTTGGCTCCCACAGACCACTGACACACCCTAATCCCAGTGAAGTCATTACCTGCATGAGAGACACCTGTCCCAAATTGTCACCTGTATAAAAGGCCACCTGCCAACAGACTCGGTGACACTCCAACATCTCCACCATGGGCGAGACTAAAGAGCTGTCTGAAGATGTCAGAGAGAAAACTGCTGACCTACACAAGGCTGGACTGGGCTACAAGGCTGGACTGGGCTACAAGGCTGGACTGGGCTACAGGGCTGGACTGGGCTACAAGGCTGGACTGGGCTACAAGGCTGGACTGGGCTACAAGGCTGGACTGGGCTACAAGGCTGGACTGGGCTACAAGGCTGGACTGGGCTACAAGGCTGGACTGGGCTACAAGGCCGGACTGGGCTACAAGGCTGGACTGGGCTACAAGGCTGGACTGGGCTACAAGGCTGGACTGGGCTACAAGGCTGGACTGGGCTACAAGCCTGGACTGGGCTATAAGGCTGGACTGGGCTACAAGGCTGGACTGGGCTATAAGGCTGGACTGGGCTACAAGGCTGGACTGGGCTACAGGGCTGTAGGTAAGAAGCTGGAGGAGAAGGTGACGGCTGTAGGTGCGATTATTCGGAAGTGGGAGAAGTACAACGTTACTGTCGGTCGACCTGGGCCTGGAGCTCCATGCGAGAGATCACCTGGTGGAGTCTCAGTGATCATGAGAAAGGCTAAACATCTGCCGAGAACTACACGGGAGGAGCCGGTCAGTGACCTCAGGGCAGCCGGGACCACAGTCTCCAAAAGAACCACTGGTAATACACAGAGTCGTGATGGTTTATAATCCGGCAGTGCACGCCTCTGCTGGTTCCTCTGCTCGGGAAGGCTCACGTCCAGGCCCGCCTCAGGTTTACCAATGAACATATTACTGACTCTGAGAGAGACTGGGAGAGGGGGGTGTGGTCAGATGGGACCTCAACTCGCCGTGTTTGGAGGAAGAGAAATACAGAACATGGCCCTAAGAACACCGTCCCCCCTGTCCAGCATGGCGGTGGGAGTATTATGTGTTGGGGGTGTGTTTCTTCTAAGGGCTCAGGCCAACTTCACCGCACCGACGGGAAGACGAACGGGGCCATGTATCGCACGATCCGTGGTGACCACCTCCGTGCCTCCGCCAGGGCACTGAGAATGGGTCGTGGACGGGTCTTCCAGCACCACAACGACCCAAAACATACAGCCAGGGAGACAAAGGAGCGGCTCCATAAGAGCATATCAGGGTCATGGAATGGCCTCGCCAGTCTCCTGACCTCAAGCCCATAGAACATCTATAGAGGAGCTGAAGCTGGGCGTTTCCAAACGCATGCCTAAAGACCTGAGGGATGTGGAGATGATCTGCAGAGAGGAGTGGGCCAACATTACTCCTGAAGTGCAAACCTGATAAACCCTGCAGGACACGTCTGACCGCTGTGCTGGCCAACGAGGGTTTACATGGTGTTTTACTAGGGGGTCAAACACTTCCTTTAATGAAATTCAAATGAATTTTTATTTCTCATTTCATGTCATTTTCTCAGTTTTTCTTTTGATATTCTATGTGTCACCGTTAAAATAAAGCTGGCATAAAATTATGAGACGTTTCATTTATTTTTTTGTATTAAAATTTTAAAGTCAGTGGAGGATCAGATACTTATTTCCTCCACCGTTTATATATTTATAATTTGAATAAAAGGAAAACATATCTAAATAACAAATATATAAAAATTATATTAGATATATTATATATCTTTTAATAAGAAAAAAAATATTAAAAAATTCAATTATTTTTCCTTTTTATTGTTATTTTTTCATTAAAAACTAGGAACTTATTTATTTGGTAATTTATTAATATTAATAATGTAACATAAATAATATTAATTTACTTTATTTATTTGTTATATTTTGAGTATTTTTGTCCTCCACGTTTTTGGTGCTACATAGAACCCTTTCATTTACAAAGGAAGCTTTGATGCTAAATTCAGTAAATTTTGAGTTGAATGTTTTAAAGAGCCTAGTGTAGTTTTAGTGTAGCTCCGCCCACTCACTGTGAAGCTGTAAGGAGTGCTCCAGCTCAAACTGCTTTGTGAGTGAGGCTCAGTACGGAGGCAGCCAATCAGCTCTGCTGTATTTACATGACTCATAGGTCCTGGAGCCTCAGGCTGCCGAGTGGCGGGGGATGAGGAGAGGCTGGGACCGGTTATGAGTTTAAGGGTTATGGAGATATGGGTGGACCTCTGACATCTCCACAAGCAGCCACAGCTCCGGTGTAACCGGCTGGAGTGGTTTGTTGGTGACCTCCAAGGGCCAGAGAGGTCATGACCCTGACTGAGACCTTGTGATATCCGTCCAGACCTCTCCGGACACCCGTGGCCTTCACCTTTGACCTTCTGTAGCCCCAAGCTGTTGTACACAGGTTCGATCGATTCAGCCACGCGTCTGTGGTGCACTGAGCTTTTCCACCAGCGCGGATCGGTTCCGTTCTGGTTCACACATTCCGGATCACTCCCACCAAAGATAAGTGCATTCGGAATCTGAAAAGTTCCTTCCCAGAAGATCAGAAGCCTCTTCAGCACAAACCGGAATCATCTGTGGGCGTGTCAGAACCACCAATGTCGACGCCCAGTGTTCTGCTGAAGAACCTCTTCTACGCTCATTCTCAAAAGGCCGGTTCCCTGAGTAGCACCACGGTTCCACAAAGCCTAAACAAAACCAGCTGCAGAACCAGGGTTCTTTTGACCGCTAAGGACTATCAGAAGGATTCCGAGAACTAGGGAACCTCTGACGGATCACGGCGAGTGTCTCCGGGCCTAACAGGGCGATTCTGATTCGGCCCGGCAGGACGCACTTCAGCATCAAAGCTAGGGTGGTCTCTCCCGCTTTGTCCAGCTTAACTAACTGTGCACTTAGCACCCCGCGCCTCCTGCCTCCTGCGGCGGGACAATGGCGGCTCTAATGAGATTTGCGTGGCCACATAATTGAACCCTGTTCCATTACACAGGAATAATCTGAGGCACTTCAGCGTTGGGGGGATTACAGCGTGCGGCGCTGCCCCCCACAAAGGGCTCGATTTTCTTTTGTTACAGCTCGGCGACGATTTTTCAATTACCTTCTCTCCTCCCGCACGAGGGATACAGAAAAGGGCAAATTGGCGAGGGTGTTCCGCTAATGGTGGCGGCGCCAGGCAGAGTTGTCCAGGGTCCGGCGTGTCCGGCGAGTCCGGGTCATTGTGAATAGCCACCGCAGCTTTTATTATCACATCAAAAGGTAGAGCTGTGTTTTCTTTTTTCTTTTTTTATGAGGGGGGTCTTCCTAGCGGCCCCCCCCCACCTTCATTGATCTCTGCAGAGCAGGAACCTGCATGTTCTGTCCCGCGAGCCTTTCCAGCCTGGCTGACGTCGCCGAGGGTTAGCCCTGGTTACTGGTTTAGTCCTGCACTGGGGGCACGAGGCTGATCCAGCTAGCCCCCGGCTCCCTCATAGCAGGAGGCAGTGGGCTAGTCCCGGACCACTTATTGAACAAGGCGGGCATTTTTACCTCAGGTCAGGGGATTAGATAAGCAGTGATGTTTATCTAGCACGTCTAGCCTGCAGAACGCAGCAGCTCGGACCCCAACACACCCTGAACACGGAGCCCACATCACGCCTGCTCTGAAAGAGCTGCACTGGATACCTGTATCTATTAGAACAGAGTTCAGCTGCTGCTCGACAAGGCTCTAAGTAATCTAGAACCTGCCTACATCACAGAACCTCTGTTAATGTTCCAGCTGCTGATCTTAGATAAGACCTTCTGTAAAATACAGTGTTTAGTGGAACAGTCTGTAAAGTACGCTGAGCAGCCAGCGGTATTAAAGGTGCTCTATAAATAAATAAATAAATATTATTATTATTATTATCATTATTATTATTATTATTATTATTATTATTGTTTAGCATCAACTACAACAGTTATAAGATGAATGAGTTTTAACTCCGGCTCTGTCATCATTTCTCTCAGTTGTTGTTAGTTTTTGTTTACATTAAGGAGAATCATCATTTATAATGTAGCCCAGAAATAAACAGAATAACAAATAATAATAAATTCTAAAAATAAAAAAATAAAATAACAAAAGCTAACTGACTAAAATAGCAAACTAAATTTGTTAAAGCAAAATATTCCAAATAAATTCCAATAAAAATATAAATGAAATATTAAAAACAAATATAGTTTTTAATGAACAAAATTAAAGGTCATATCATAATAAATACTGTGATACAGAAATAAATTAAATAAATAATTCCATTAGGACATTTACTACACAGAACTAACGTACCTAGGAGTTAAGACTAAACTCCCAGAGAAACGAGTCAGGCTTAGAGAGGCTTGTTCAGCTCAGTGAGGCAGTTTGAGGCAGCTCAGTAAAACTCGGGGGACCTCCAGTAAGACACACTCCGTCCCAGAGGGGGTTTAGTGAGGTAGCACTTCACAGCGAGCACAGAGGGGATACACCGGAGAGCCCAGCGTACACAGCACTCCGTCCTGGGGGTGATTATTTCTGGGTGCAGCTGGTCTTCTGATGATGGGTGTAGACCTGAACTGAGCTCAGCTGAGCCTCACTGGGCCTCACTGGGCCTCACTGGACCTTACTGGGCTTCACTAGGCCTTACCAGGCCTTACTGGACCTCACTGGGCCTCACTAGGCCTCACTGGGCCTCACTGGACCTCACTGGGCCTCACTGGACCTCACTGGGCCTCACTGGGAATCACTAGGCCTCACTGGGCCTCACTGGGCCTCACTGGGCCTCACTGGACCTCACTGGGCCTCACTGGGAATCACTAGGCCTCACTAGGCCTCACTAGGCCTCACTGGACCTTACTGGGCCTCACTGGGAATCACTAGGCCTCACTAGGCCTCACTGGACCTCACTGGGCCTCACCAGGTCTCACTGGGCCTTATGGATGAAGGTCCGCAGTGGCCTTTCTCCCCCGTGAGGAGCCACTTTCCTAAGGACGTGGCGGCTGGGCTACATTCGGGATGCAGTGCGGGGTTCTGTGAACTCTCTCTGGAAACGCGCGTCCCTGATTACCGATCACGCCGCAGTAGCCTCGACCCCCGTCTGCATTTAATATTCCTCAGTGACAACAGAAAGAGGGAAAACGGGATTGTGGTTTGGACGCGCATCCTTCACTCCGCCTGTGTCTCGTCTTACAGCGGCATCCGACACCTTGGAATGAACGAATGTTCATTAATTCTGGCATGCTCGGAACAATACCACCCGGAGTATCGTATCCCCACCGCACAGAGGCAGACGTCTCTGTCGCTGGAAGCCAGGAGGCGAGGAACTTGTGGAAGGAGAGACTGACTGACACAACAGTTATTTGTCTGCAATCAACCCAAACCTCAGCAAATCAGGAGCGCAGACAGGCGGGAAACGGAGGAGTTCAAAGAGGCCCCCAGTTCAGAGGCGCTGAGGTTTTACGGGGTTTACCCTCCTGTGCTAGCTGAGGCGTTTAGACTGACAGGGGGGAACATGAGGCCACCATTCAACACACTACCAACATTCTGAACGTCAAAGGTGTGTTATTCACTTTGGGCTTATGAAGAAGCCTCAGCTATGTCTCTAAATGGCTCTCATTCTTGATTTGATCTGAGGAGCGATCACGGAGGTAAGGGGAAAGTCCTCTTCCTCTCATCTGTCCTAATCTCCCTCTGCAGACGAGCACGCCAGAGCAGTTCACCTGCTGGAGGTTCTGGAACAGAGATACTAATGTACTACTGTACAGCACAGGTGGGAACATTGTACCATATGATTTACACGAGTTCTTCAAAGGGCAGGACCCCCACAGGACCCCCACAGGGCCACCACAGAGCAGGACCACCACTCAGCACTGCAGTGACACTGCCATGGTGCTGGTGTGAGTGGATCAGACACCGGAGTGCTGCTGGACATCCACCAAATCTGGCCCAACTGGGCAAGTCTTTGATGTGAGAGTGTCTGAACATTGATGTGGCTACTTCCAGAACCTCGTCCAGTACATGCCCAGTCCAGTCCCAGCTGCTACTGGTGCTGGTGGAGGAGTCACACGCTGTTAGGTACGGGTCAGTTACAGGGGCCCGGTTTGTTCTCTGGTGAGATCCACACACGGATTCGTTGGGCGTCTCCACCAAGACTAAAGCGGGACTCGTCACTGAAGATGACCCGCTGCCATTCTGAGTCACTCCATGACAGTCTGGTACGGCACCACTGCAGTCTTTGGTGACGGTGACGTGGTGTTAAGGACAGTCGTGGTAACGGTCTGTGTGCATGTAGTCCTGCGTGGTGCAGCCGTCTGCCGATGGTGCTGCACTAACAGGAGGACTCATGGAGGACACCACCGCTCACTGGAGGTCTGTAGTGGTGGTGTTGGGTCAGTCAGGTACAGAGATAATGAAACTGGATCATTAGTATGTCTCACACCCACACACCGAGTTTAACTCCTGACGGTTGAGTCCCTCTGGGTGCGGCTGTTTGTGCAGCTGGTGTTTCTGAGATCAGTATATGTATCCATATATATAATCCTCCTCCTGAATTTCATATCGGTACCCCGACCCTAGAGGTCAGTCTGATAACAGTTACAGGGACCGTTTAATTGGGTTTAGACCACGCTGCTTGGCCTTAGGCTTGGCCAGACACCAGCCTGTAGGGCCCAGTTGATTTTGTATCCGAGCCTCTGCTGTGGGTCAGGTGGCTCGTATTCGCGTCCCGCTCTAACGCCTACCCATTGTTTGACCTTTCGGTGTTACGACACGAACACTGTATCGGAAATGATCAAAAATGAATCTCTCAGGGTTTACGGAGTACATCCTCTCTCGGTATGTCACCCCAGGAGCCAGGTGCGAGCGCCGACCAAATTACTGAAACATCAGACTTATCAGAGATCAGATAATCAGATCACCCCAGGCAACTTCCGCCCAGATCAGCACTCAATACTGAAAACCCCTCGGGCTTTCTGCTCCGCATCCCCCATGCCCTCTCCTTCAGGCACTCGGGCGAAGGCAGGAGGAATTTCTCGCACTGGTTCGACTTGAAGCCTCGTTTACTGGTGTGCTCAAAGACTGGGTACGCCGCTTCAGTGCGCAGAGCCAATCTGGTACCTCCAAACGTAGACATGCAGGTAACGTCTACAGGGTGAGCTTTCATTCCACAAGCTTTACGGACTTGTCTATAAATCTTCAAAGGGATGCTCTTGTTGCTTCTTATGAGTCTCCTGTAACTCCGAGGCAGACGGCGGGGCTTTCTGCCAAGACCTAAATTTGTGCATAATGATCAATTACACTCGGTGGGATGACATGACGGCGGGGTAAGTACATCTTCGTAAACTACGCCAGGCATTTGAGCGAGAACTATGTTTGAACTTTTAGCTGAGCTTTGAGGAGCGTCTCGATGCCAATACGGCGCAACCCGAGAAGCTTTAATAACGGCTGGGCCATTCTGTCGTGTTCTGAAAGAACATGTGTAATATCTACTCCAGTGTCAGCTCTGGCTCAGTTCACGGCGCTGAACGAACGTGTCGGTGTGTTGGACAGCGAGGGACGGGAATTTCCAGAATGCTTTCTGGATACATCTAAACAACAACTAGAAGAAACAATTCGCCACAAAAATGGAAAGGCTCTACAAGTGACGCGTCAACACGATCCAGACCCATCTGAAAACTGAATCGGGCCTCTCCGCTTTGACATCAAATCAGCTGAGGAATGTGTAGGGACTTGTGTGTGGTCTGCTATAAGGTTGCCAGGAATGTATCTGGGATGGGGACAGGTGTGTCTCCTGTAACAGACAAGTTGTTTAATTTACCTGCAGAGCTGAGCTGGACAAGCAGCTGGTATGTAACCCAGCAGTGATGTGTTCTAAGGCTTTATGGGTCTAATCTAATAAACCATTACTGCCATTTTTTACTGGATTGGAAAACAAACTGTGCGGGAGTCATCCCTGCATTTGGCCCAGCTAATGGAGATCCAAATAAACAACCCTGATCTACAAGAGTACCTCTATAATATCCAGCATTGACCAAAAAGGATGAAACGTGCAAGACCCCAATACTAACCCCTGGGGAACACCAAGACCCTGGAACATTATATGCCATATCATACAAAGAACAACAGAACCCAAACTGTGCCACGTCTCCATCTGAAAGGGTAGGGCTGGATGGGGAACCGAGTTGTGGAGGAGTCATCCCTGCTTCTGGTCCAGCTCATGGAGATCCAAACAAACCAGTAAACAACCCAGACTTACAATAATATCCCACAATGACCAAAAAGGACAGGCAAGGCCCTAACACGTAGCCCTGGGGAACACCAACACCCTGCTACGTTATACGCCATACGATACAAGATATAATACGAGCCGGACTGTGCACCGCCTCCGTCTGAACTCCTCTCTAAGTAGTTACAAGCGTCTCCTTCTGACTGTAGCCTCCAGTGCTTCCCTTTAAATGGAGACTCCTTCACTGACCGAGTGAAAGCAACAAGGCCCTGTCTCTACGTCTCTCCTGGAGGGAGAGAGCCCCGTCTGTCTCTGTGTTCGGAGATTCATGCGCCGCAGGCCACAGAACAGGAGTCAAACAAAGGGCTGAGAGCTCAGTTAACCGCCCGGCCCTGTGTACCTCTCACTCTCAGTGTCAGAGCAGGAGAGCTACAATGACATCACCTTTCACATGTCAACAGCTCGGCCACCTCCCTGCGCTCCCCCTCCGCACCACGGCTCATAAATCCTTTCGCATGTTCCCTCTTCTCACCTCTTACTCACCTGGGCCGCAGTGATGCATTGCTGCATCAAAAGACACAGGACTTTGTTAGTCATTGATTCAGATCCCGTCAGATAAGGAGGCTATGGCTTTCTCCCTCTCTGGGAGACTCTCGGTCATACGCCCGCAGGGAGACAAGGTGCTAATGACTATACACGGGTCACAGGTAGGTGGGCTACACGTACCATTAAGCAGTCTGAACAAAGAATCGGATTTCTGGGCTAAATAAATCAGCAAGGTTCGTAAAGGGCCACGTATCTAACAGACGTATGCAGCAACTTCACGTGTCTAGAACCTAAAGACCTCATAACGCAGTCCATCATCTGGATCTATGAAAGATTTAACACTACACAGTACGTCTAGAACCTGGAGTACCCACATACAGAAACCACAAAACTGGAGTGGCGGTTGCTATGGGAGAAACGGTGGGTGAATAAATGACACATAGAGGAGTGTGGGTCAGGGTCTGTGGATTAGAGTTTGGGGATCTGTCCTGAGTGGGGTTTGGGAGGGCGGAAAATAAATAGGAGTCTATGGGAGAAACGAGAGATGGAAAAAAGGCATACAGACGAGTGCGGGTCAGACCAATGTTGAGTTTGTGGTCGGGGGTCTGCCCTGAGACAGTGTAGGCCAAGCGGTGTCTATGGATCGAGCAGAAGTACCGTAGATGGGCGTGTACTTTTCCATGCCATACATTCTTAATGGGGAAAAAAAATCCGAAATTTTTGGCGTTAGTCCGATATCCGTCAGTCACATTAAAAATCTGTGTACAAACACACTGTTCCCGATCAGACCCAACATTCTGGATGTGGAACAGTGTCAGTATCTCACAACCTGCACGGCTAGTTAGTGGACAAAAAGACTCTCGACCAAGAAGAAGAACGGTGGAGGCCTTCCCTGGCACAGTTCCGAGGAGAATTCCCTGTAGGCTGGGATTGTATCCACTGCTGGTAGACCCGTATGACCGTACGCTTCCATACACCTGCAGATCCAGCTACTTCCTTCACACTATGGTCTTTGGCCACGCCCACATGCAGTCACTCCTCTTCTCAATCTCTGGATCCCGTCACTCCCACCCTGCGGGAATTTATAGCCCCGTCATCCTCGTGCAGCGCCACCTGCAGGAGCTAGAGTTTAGTACATTTGGACCTGTTTCTCAAATTAGACATGGAACGCCATGAGGTGAGGCTCAGAATGAACCGCATCACGGCTGTGAGAACTGTTATAGTTTAGGAGAGCTGCTGTTCATCTAGGCTGTTGGTAGTCTTGTGGTTCCAGTGCTTGGGCCCCGACGATTGCCACTGTCATTGTAACAGCAGCTGGGACAGTAGCTCACAGAAATGTGTTTACAAAGCTAAACGAAAGCTGCTAGCGTTTGTTGCTAACACTGATGATGTGCACATATGGCCTTTTCTGGTCCACCATTGAAACTCAAGTGACTGATTAGTTCATCACCGGCTACGGTCAGTTCGTCCGAAAGGCAGTGCCTGTTTCATACACCATAAATCTGGAGGAGGTCTTGTAGTGACTCCCTGCATGCGGCCGTACTGGGTGGAGGGCTGGTGGGATGGCATGTAATGATCGGCTTTCATGTAGTCTCTGCTGAGTTACAGGTACTGAGGATCTTGGCCAGGTATGGCCTGTTACCTAGAGCTACAGGTGCCATGTTTCAGATGAACTCAGAGCGAGTGTAAACCCACACTCACGCTGTCTCTCTTTGTTCTGTCATGTCTCCAACAGAGGCAGACAGAAAAATCACATCTCCAACTGGCCTTGGTCTCCTGAGACGAATCCCAGGTGGAGGTTCTGTAGCCTGAGACGTGGAGGCGTCAGGAATTTATCATGGCCTGAATTTACAGGCGGTTTTTAGCTGAGGCTCTTCTCCAGAGCGACTTACAAGCTTATCCGTATTACAGGTGGGCCAGTGTGGTGTTAGGAGTCTAGCCTATGGACTCTTATTGGTGTAGCTCTGCATTTGCTACCTAGACTGGGATTTGAACCCCCGTCTCCCACATGAGGTGGTAGCTCAAACTAACCAGTTCACTGCTGAATTAACTGATGCCCAATTTCAAATAAATAGCTCATTTGCTATTAGCGTGTTAGCATGTTTGGAGCCATTATAGGCCCACTAGGTTTCCAATCTTGGGCTCTCAGATACGGTTCCTGCAGAGCCTGATGGGAGCGCTGGAGTTGCAGTATGAGAGACTTTAGCCTGGAACATTGATGAGCGCATGTGTTGTTTGTGCTGGGCTGGGCTGTGAGGTGTACCTGCGTACCTGCCTGCTGCTTTGAGTTCAGGAAAAGAGCATGTGTTAAGCTCTATGGAGGACTGCCAGGAGGAAGGGGCGGTGTGACAGTGCATGCCAGTGGAGCCCGGCTGAAGGCTGCCTATAAGGACCTATTGGTAGAGCAGCATGGTGATCCCCTACCGACGCTTCAGACACCGGAGTCAGCATCCCTAGTCTGGCGCTCAGATTTCACAACGTGTTCAATAAAAGAGCGTTTGGTTGAAGCACAATGTTTCTTGAGGGGAGAAAGAGTGGAGCCCCGTTGGGAGACACCTGTATGATGGGTGTCCATGAGGACCTGATGGTGGCATAGTTGGCAGGGAGTCTACACTCTACACGTACAGCACCCACATCTACTAGGTTGAGCGTGTGAGCAGTGAGGAGCTTCACGGTGCACTGGGAGGAAGGACATGGTGGACATGGTGATTAGTCTCACTGGTCTGGAGGACAGGACTCCATTTTGCGCTGTGTCCAATAAAAGACCATCCGGTTAAAGAACTGTTTCCTGGGGGGCCGCAAGGACGAAGGTGGCAGCGCAACAGTGGGGCCGGGTGGGGATCGTCCGTATGGCGTCTTTCCATGGGGACCTGCTGGTAGAGCACCATGGCATAGTTGGCAGGGAGTCTGTGCTCTACATGTCTGGCACCCACATCTACTAGGGCATCTACAGTACGGTTGGTGGTACGAAGGAGGCCGGGTGTGTCTGAGGGACAATGCGGCCTACACCGCCAATCTGCAAACCAGGCCTCGCGTTTCAGATGCGTTCAAGCCTCTGCTCCAACAGCTGTCCACGGAAACCGCCACTCCCGCCCCCTCCCGCCCCCTCCCGCCCTATTCCGGTCCCTTTTCAGGCTCGGAGGTAAAATATGAAGGCCACTTCTTGAGCTGAGCGACTCCGGGCTTTTCTGCCTAAACTTGAGAGCACAATTTATGGCTGATTTAATTTGGCTCTTCGCAAACATTCCTAATGACATTAGCCCTGCTGCATACACTGACTGCCTCCGTCTTATTCCATTAACCCCCCAAATCAGGTTTAAAGACCATATTGATGCCGAGCATTATTAAGGGTGATTATCAAAACAACAGACAATGGGCCAAAGTGTCCGCTAACCGGTTTATGTGTAATTTCACAGAAGCACAACAGATGGCTGGGCAGTAAATTACAGCCTGCTGCTGTGGAGAACTCTACTTCAGCCGTAATGTGGAAATGTGGCAGGCCGCAGATAAAGGGGGGGTGACAAAACGGCTTCCTCATAATTGAGGAGCAGAATGAAAACACAGGGAACAGGTGTGTCAGGCAGCGAGCGGGACGTCTCAGCAGAGCGGGTTCTCTGGGTTTACTGATGCAGCAGGATCCTTTAACCGGGTCTGTGAGCGGTAACGAAACATAGGATACCTCAGAAACCAGCCGTATGAGGATAACCCAATCAGTACATACACAAGACATATTACCATTAGTAGGAACAGTAGCAGGAATATTACCATTATCATCATTATCTTTATTAATATTATTATTATTAATATTATTAATATTATTAATATTATTAATATTATTATCATCATCATCATCGTCATTATTATTACTATTATTATTATTATTTTTTTATTGTCATTATTATTACTACTATTATTATTATTAATACTAATGAACACTGAAATGTAAGTAATATCTCTCTAAAAACCAAAATAAAGGTTTTTGTTTAATTTGCTTATTTATTCCTGTATTTAATAAACATACCAAACAAAAACCTATAATATACACAAATAAAATATAAAGTTAAACAAATAATAAATATTAAAAGAGAAAAAATAGTAAAAAATAATAAAAATAATAAAGTAGTAACATTATTATTATTATTGTTGTTGTTGTTTTGATATTATTATTATTATTATTATTACTAATAAACAATGAAATTTAAGTAATATCTGTCTGAAAACTGAAACAAAAGCTTTTGTTTAATTTGCAATTTTATGTTTTCTCAAAGAAACCAGTCTAATGTTCAGACATGGCTCCTTATATCAGGTTCTCCTCATAGCAGGTTCTCCTTCTGTGCATCTTAAAGCTCTACTGTAGAAAGTGAATACATCAAACTATAAATTAGCCCTCATGAAATTATCCAGTCCACCTTAACCACCTCCAGAGTGGAATTATCCAGTCCACCTTAAAACCTTCTCATGGAATTATCCAGTCCACCTTAACCCCCTCCAGAGTGGAGCTGTACAGGAGGATGGAGCAGCTTCCTTACCCTGCAGTGGAGCTGATAGAACAAGGTTTATTACTAAGCAGGTTTGGAGCGATTCTATTGGTCGGTCCATCATGAATATTCACTAAGCTGAAAGGAGAACTAGAGCTTTTACACTGTGCAGAAAAAGAGATCAAAGTTTTTACACCACTAAATATATATTAGAGGTGGAGATATGGAGGAGTACCATACTGTGTACATCAGGAGTAGATGTGGTGGATCAGGATATGGACCGGTCCAGACTCTCAGCAGGTGGAGCTGCTCAGTGTACCACTGTAGAGTCTATAACACCACCAGCTACACCCAGTTAGAGGGGTGTACCCAAACTTCTGACCGGTGGTTTGTGTGTATATGTAGAGGTGTGACCTGGTGAGACAGACTACTGACTACTGACTGCACTTACAAGCTCGGGTCTCATCTCTGTACCTGACTGACCCAACAGCCACCAGGTATTCCTTTGATGATGATGTAAACAACTTAAAGATCACATATATGCTGCTGCAGCTGTCAGAGCACTCACAAGGGCGCACCTGAGGGCGAGACCTGGGAGGAGGCATGGGGCTGAACCTGGGGACGCACAAACTTGACAAAAGCTCTCGATCCGTTTCCCCCTGCAGCCGCATGACTTGCAAATTCCGGATTCATTATGCGGAGCCGATCGGCGGCCGACTCACTGACAAACATGCAAATCCGTCCACTCCATCCACTTCACTCCTTTGATTCCAGCCAATTAAAGCGAAAGCTGCTGCGCATGTATAATGAAGTGCCGCGCTGCGCCGACTCGCCCGGCTGGGTAAATGAACACTTATGGATCTCAGCGCAGCCTCTATTGGTGGCATCCCACGGACCTAGAAGTCCAAAACAAATAGCCATTAAAGAGCGAGGCCCCCGCCTCCCCCGACCGCGCCGGGGCCCGGCCGCGTCCCGTATGACTGATATTAACAACAACAAAAGCCCCGAGACTTCCACCTGAGAGAGCCTGCAATTAGTGACGGCGGCACTTAGCCCTTTTAACGAGCTGAATGCAGACGCAGCTAATGATACCAACAAAAACCTTACACCAGGCGAGGAGCAGACGCCGGAGCGCCGGCTGATTGATTAATAATGGCTGCGGCGTTTAGTCGAGGGAGGAACGGGGGATAAATAAACGGAGGAGATGTAAATAAAGCGCAAACTGAAAGAAGCCGGGGGGAAACTGCTCCACTTGAAACACTCGAGCGAGAGATAAACACACAAACAAAGGGGCAGGCTCAAGCCCCGCCCCCAACAGGTGCCATCTGGTGATGCGCAGAGAGCAGCAGAGCACCAGCCCCCCGGCCCGTGGCCGTCCCGTCCTTAACCGCGGCGGCAGCACCCTGTACATCCACCTAAATGGAGAATAGAGACGGTGAGCAGCTCATTTCAAACTCAGCACCACTAATCCAGTTCCGCAGCGCACACTGGGCCCCGCCGCGGCTCCTTCAGAACACACGTCCTGATCCCTATCACGCGGGAACCGCTGGCCGCGGTCAGCAAATCTGTTATGGTAATCTCCATCTTGATTTTATTAAGGGTGCTCGAAGCCGCAGTGCGGATGGAAGCGGCGTGTGTACGCACGGGCGGTGCTCGTCCTCGCGCCTCGGCCCGGAGCTTCATCTGCATTCGGGCCCTCTCCGCACACGGCTCTTCACTACGCATCTGCAATCAAAGTGCTGCTGGAGGACCGAGTGGGCTCCCTCTGAGGGTCTCCAGCGCTCGCGTCCCTGCAGTGCTCTCCTCGTGTGTAATTGCGTGTGTTTAACTTGTTTCTCTGTGGCCCCCCGAAGCCACTTCTCAACCTGATTACTTTCAATCAGCCACCGGCCTCGAGAGCTAATTACGGCCCGCCGCAAAACCGGGAGCCAATTTTCAACTTCCGCAGATGAAAAAGGCCACGCGCATATAGATATACATACGGCACGCTGTAAACTTCACCAGGGACTTCTCAAGGAGTCCAACTTCTGAGGACCCTAGCTGCACCGCGAATTCTACATGGCTGTATGTGCAGTTGGTGGTCACCGTATCGGGAACCTGTAGGCACCTAGAAGAAGGTGTGGGAGTGCAGGTGTGTTGGGAAGGGAGATAAAGGTACCAGGATCAATAACTGGTGATAAATTTAGACTGATATGATCAATATTTATTGAGCTACACATACAGAAGTCTGTCTCTCAGTATGGCGTCGGGCCGCCGTGTTCACTAACCCAACACGCCAGACGTCTCGGTATGGAGCTGTAGAGGTTCCTGATGGAGTCCTGTGATAATCCATCCCATGCAGCTTGAACATCCTCACACAGTTCCTGCAGATGGTGCGGTAGGGGTGGAGGTGGAGGGACACCAGGTCTTCTGGACGTGTGACGACAGACCGTTCATCTTGGTGCTGACCACGGTGCCTCCACACACGGATTCGTTGGGCGTCTCCACCAAGACTAAAGCGGGACTCGTCACTGAAGATGACCCGCTGCCATTCTGAGTCACTCCATGACAGTCTGGTACGGCACCACTGCAGTCTTTGGTGACGGTGACGTGGTGTTAAGGACAGTCGTGGTAACGGTCTGTGTGCAGGTAGTCCTGCGTGGTGCAGCCGTCTGCCGATGGTGCTGCACTAACAGGATGGAGGACACAGTGCTAATGGGTGACGTACAGCCTCCGAGCTCCAGTGCAGACAGTGAACCCGTCCGGGCTGAGAACTGGATCAGGTTAAGAGAAGCTGCATCAGTTAGGTTTTATAGCAGCCTGTCACTTTAAGGTGGATGTAAATTGGCGGCGGCGGCGTGCGGCGCTCCTCAGAGGGGGTTATGGTTAATAGCGGCTCTTTGAAGGCTCCATTCATCTGTAATAGGAGTGTAAAGGCCCTGCTCTGGTTCTGTTCTCCCGCCGGTGGAGAGATAGCGGGACAGCGGCGAGACACAGAGCAGGACGCAAATATGATTCATAAAAGCACAGAGTTTATTCTCAATCTGCCTCTAATGCCCGGCGCAGCCTCTGTGAGTCGCCCCCGCCGCCTCTGGTGTGCGGGGTGTGTGTGCGCCGGCGTGAGCCACTGCTTTATGTTGTTACTGAGATTGCAGCTTAATTGACAGCTTGCCATGGCAGATATGGAGGGAATCATGTGATTCCTCAAAGCAAATGTCAACAGGCCGGCTACTGCAGCCGCAGACCCGATTAGGCTCGGCAAATTTGACCGTTTGCCGGAAAACGGCCTAAGCTGGTTTTCTCCGCGGAGCCTAATGACCGTCTATTGGGTTTCCAGTATTCACTCGGTGCGGAGCTGGAGCGTGTTTGGACAAGGCTGGACCGGACCTCGTGACCACGGCAAATTCATCACGCGTCCACTTAGAGGGGGCGGCCGAGTTGGACCTCCTGTCTGTCCCTCTGTCAGCACACAGTGTGCAGGTCTGGCGCTGAGGGGCCGCGAGGGTGAGGTGGGGTTACTACTGGACTGTCCACCTCATCTCCTAGAGATAAAGGTTCCTCCGGAAGGACGGGTCGGGGGAGAACCTTTACACTAGGTGGAGGTTCTTTTACAGTAATCAAGAATCAACATCTCACCTACAGAACCAACACGTTCCACTGAAAGGTTCCTTCGGGATCCCTCAGATAATGTTGTGGGTTCTTCACTTTCAACAGTGTATACGGTTCCACACGTCAGTTCCACCCATTCACACCGCTCAGCAACAGGCACTGGATAATTGATAGTGTATATATTATATTGATTGATTATATAGATTATATTGATCAGTTATAATACAGTAATCAGTTAATAGTAATTATTAATATACTGGCGTTTTTAGGACCTGTGTGCTGAACAGTCAGTAGTTGCCGAGTAACAGGATGCTGTGCAGTTTGGGGTTTGATTGATCTAGATGTTGTGACTCCTGAGACGGACCGCCGGCGCTGTGTGTAGTTAATGACCTGCAGACAGTCATGTGTCCGCTCCGTCAGGGAAGCGCTACGCTCCAGTGCGTTACCAACACCAGAAATCCCTCCACCCACTGTTACCGCGGTCCCGTGGGTAATGAGCGGACGTGGCAGCGCAGGCGAGCGTGCGGGTCTTTTGTTCCGTGTTGTTGTATACGGGTAGGAAAGCGGTGCACCGTCAGGACCGGTTCATAATGGATCCCTCTCCGATTCGGCTGAGCTAATTTGACGGCCACTTGCATTCCTCCTGCCATCGCCTGGCGCCGAATGACCACATGCCCATAGAGCTAATAGAGACGGCACAAAAGCGCCCGGGCAGCGGCGCTAATGAATAGCATCACATAGAAGAGCGGGTGGAGCAGCTCGGTGCCATTTAGCCGCTTTAACAGCCACAGCAGACCAACAGCACCGTCCTATTGTTCGGCTGTTTGGGACGCGGTCGAGTGCGCCGGCCTGAAGGTCCACCGTGAGCTCTGAGTCAGCCAATGCACGCACATACACTGCTGGCCACTTTATCAGAAACCCCTACCTCACAGGCCCACTGTACAGGCGTACAGTATCTCACCCTCTACCCACTGAGCATGGGCAGCTGGTGTCCATGTTATGTGGGCGTTGGTCCATTCTCAGCACAGCAGTGATGCTTGGTAGTGTGTGTGACCCTGCTACACTGAGAATGAATCGTACACCCGCTCCACCAGCACCAACAACAGGTGGGACTGGATCGGGCCTGTACTGGACCAGGTTCTGGATGTAGCCACATCAGTGTTCAGACATTCCATTCCTCGAGTGCCTAATGCATCACGGCCCGTCTCTCTCTCGTGTGCGGCTGAATCGATACTCCGCAGTGTTCGGTTTCCCACAGTGTATCACTTTCCCTTTCAGAGCTCAGACATCAAAAGCTCCGCTAACAAACCCGCAGTTCATTACGGCCCGGTCCGCCCACGCTGGTTTACTCACAGGCACCGAGGCCAGGGGGAGCGTCATTAGCATACAGACTACCTGCCACTCTGACGAGCGCCATACACCCCTCACTCACCCAGCACCTCCTCCTGCTCAAGCCCAACATCCCCGCCCAGAACCAGAACCTGGTATTAGAACACACAGGTAACCTCCTTCCTACACCTGCTACCAGCTACCCCCTGAGTGATTCCCATCCTTCAGTCATTCTATAACTATAATCATATCTATAACTATAATCATATATATAACTATAATCATATCTATAACTATAATCATATCTATAACTATAATCATATCTATAACTATAATCATATCTATAACTATAATCATATCTATAACTATAAATCATATCTATAACTATAAATAATTCTATGTTTAAACCTGAACGTTAAAATGTCTGATTTCATTTCTGATATCTAGCGAGAGCAACAGCAGCTGCCCGCTCCGCATACCATGGATATATAATATATTTACAGTGCGAGTGTAAAATAAACAATCAAATAAACAGGCCGTGTGTATATATATATATATATATATAAAGTTAAAGAGTGGATATATCATGTATCATATAAACACAATGACTGTATGTATCATATGTCGTATATAAAGAGTTTATACATCATATATACACTCAACAGTCAGCGAGCGTATACGTTAATGAGTGGGATATATCAGTATCATATCCTTCATATGTCGTATATAAAGAGTTTATACATCATATATACGCTCCGACGAGGAACTGGAACACCACATCCACCTGCCATGTTCCAGGAGGCGACTGGCTGCCGGGGCTGATGGAACACTGGGACGACGGACTGACCAGTGAACCCATGACCGCGTAGAGATCTGAAAGGAGGTGGAGTCATTAACCTGAGCTGTAACGACGCCACGTGGTCATCGTCTCTGACGAGCAGACCACCCGAGAGTCATGTGATCAGGAGCGTCACCAGCAGAGACGGGCCGGGACCGGGTGTTCATACTAGTGCAGCTCGGCTGTAGACGATCCGGTACACGTCAAACAGGCCTCATGTTCCCAGCTTTCAACATGCTCGAGGCATGTCCTCTCAAACTCAACACCCAGATCGGAACATGCCCCGGTAAGTACCCTTCCTAAAGACACGGGATAGACTAAAAAGACACGCAGCCACATCGATACATCTCATGAATTCCGACATGGAAAACCTAGGACTGATCTCCGTACAGGAGCTGAGGACTCTGTGGAGATGGCCCTCACACTGCCACCACAGCCATTTTACTACCACTCCCATGGGAATACCGTAACGTTCATCCCTTCTTCCCGGGCAATGTATTTCCAATGATGAGATCCGGAACTGACCCAGTTGTAAAAAATGATCCAAATCCAGCAAAACCAAAACAGAGAAAGCGAAATTCCGACTGTACACGGCTCTGAAAGGTGGAATCCATAGGAATCGCCTGAGGTTACCGCAGCAGGTGGTTGTGGTGCGCGCTCGGTGAGGACTCTACACTGCGGCGGACGGCTCTCCAGATTGGGCTGTAAGGCGAGAGTCTCCGGAGACCCGGTGACCTCTGACCTGGGCCAGTCTTTAGCCTTGACTTCACTCCATCAACATGGCACTCAGTATTGTTCTGCTTGACAGGGACAAAATTAAACACCACCCGGAGCCCTGCCACATCACCTCCCAGCCTCCATCCATCCCCCGCTCCCTTCATTATTCACTGGGGGGAAATACTGTATTCACCACAAAACACCACCACCCGTCCCGGCACCGCCACTCCGGCCCCCGCCACTCCGGCCCCCGCCTCCGCACACGGCTGGATCCCGACTTACTTCATCGTTTCCTCTGTGCCACAATCGGTTCCCGATTACCTCCACTTTGCATGCGCGGAGCACATCCACACTATTTACTTCATTAGCCAAATCAATTAATTACCGTTCCCGTTGAGCAAACTACCCAGAACCCCCCTCGGCGGAGCACCCGCCCGCTCAGGCGGCGAGGGGCTCGAAGGGCTGCTTTTAGGCCCGGCATTTACATGCAATTATCTTCTTATACAATTAACTGGATTGGGCTAACGAGCGCCTTGCAGGCAGGCAGCGTACCGGGCCCTGAATGGCGGAGCTGAGTGAGTAATTGGCGGTTGGCATGTCGACGTTAATAGGAGTGATCTGAAAAAAGGGAAAAGAGAGAGACTAGAAGACGAGAGACGAGAGACGAGAGGCACTTAGACCAGAGGAAGAAACAAATATTCAGCACTCGGGAGGCAGCAGGCTTCCTGAACATCACAGCAGAATTCCAGCTATGATTCATACATCCATCCCAAACCAGACAGCAGAGGCATGGTCCGGACGGGAACGCTCCGCTCCAGGTTCAGTCAGAGCTGTTCAGTGGTGGTGAAGGTAACCAGACGTCCCTCTAAAAGCTCCCTCACAGAAAGTTCCTACATGAGGTGGTTCTGAAGACGAGTATGAACATGGATTTCCTCCAGAGAGAGAGATTTCCTCCGGATTGGGATATTCCGGGTTAAGGAAGGCTGGGTAGATGTGTATGTGTTGGGTTACTGTGTGTTTGCCTGGTACACCAGCAGCACCACTCCTGATGGCCATCAACACAGTTCCTCTGTCAGCATGTTCCGGATCTCCTCCTGATCCAGGTGCTACCAGAGGGAAACCTATAATCCCACCCCGCCACCCCACTAACACTGGATCTGAACACCTGTATGCATGTCTGTAAGTCTGTCCGTGAGCTTTAGTCCCTGACTCTGTTACACCACCTTAACCCATCCCGCTCCTCCAGCTCGGGCTCGGCCCAGACCTTCCCTAAATGCACCGGAGCGGGTCTACAGGGAGCTCGGCTCGGTTCTCAGACCCGCTGAGGTACAGCATCTAAACGTTCCTCAGAAGGCCCTTCCCGCTGACCCCACCACAACAAGGGACGGACCCTCTCAGCCTGCAGAGGAACACCCGACACAGCTCAGCTCCACTCATCATTTGGCTGCAGTGCCATCTACTGGTGAGTCCCTACACTGGCCTAGTCCATCTGTATGTGGGGGAATCAGTGGGAGTCCCTCAGGAGAGCTTCTGATGTGGAAGCGGAGTGAGGGGCTCACCATGTAACAGATTCCTGATCTACACTAGAGACCACGCTGAGTGGAACTCCGACCTCATGGTCACGGTGACCAATCTCCAACATCACTGATATCACAGTCTGTTCAAACGTGCTCCACGTGTTCCCGAACCAAAACCAACTTACCAAGCTTCTACTGAACACCACAGAGCACCCGGCGTCACCGCGAGCCTAGCCGGGACACCGCTCTCATACCCACACACCTGGAATCCCTCCTTCCTCAGTGTGTATAAATCATTTCCCTCATATTAGAGCACGTGTTAAATCAGAAACAGAATCTAAATCATCCACCAGTATAATAAAAATCAGGCTCACTACGATCATTTACAAACCTGGAAACCAGTAAACCGAAGCGTCTCGATATCGCCAGATCAGATTACTCACTTTAATAACCGTACATGAGCCAACATTAAATTACCAGCTGAGATAGCCACAAAACATGGCTTTTAAAGATCACCTGGAACAATAAAGACATGCCAGCACGAGGGGAACGCCGGCCAGCGCCACTTTTACTAATCTCCATATTTAGGTGATTTCAGTAAGTGCTTAAAGTACACCAAATTAACCGGCAATATAGTGAGATTAAAATCTAACTAAAAACAAGATCTAAAACTATAGATTATTATATATATCATATATAAATTATTATAAATATAATATACAGGTTATTATATGTCATAAATAGATTATTATATATGTCACATACAGATTATTATATATATCATGTATCGATTATAAATATAGATTATGAAATATATCATATAGAGATTATTATAAATATAATATACAGGTTATTATATATGTCATAAATAGATTATTATATAAATCACATACAGATTATTATATATATCATGCATCGATTATATATATAGATTATGATATATATCATATTTAGATTATTTTATATCCTGTATAAAATGTCTGAAAATAAGAAAAGGCAGATTTTCTCTCTATATGATGAGATGACTTGATTCAAATTCGTTTATTAATTTTGATTTTGGTGAGCGACACTGTCAGACAGTTCTGCTCTATATTAATGAAGGGCAGTCAGGACAAATAATCTGCTAATATAATTAAAACCTGGTTTACTAAAATCATAAATAAACCCAGAGTGATTTATAAGCCCAACCGTCTCATCATAGCAGATAATTCAGCATGAAGTATGTTTATTTAAATAGGTAAAAT
>JAMWET010005859.1:72500-75000 GCA_024036415.1 Prochilodus magdalenae
GTTTAGGGAGACAGCAGGGTTTGAAAGGGGGTGAAAATGAATGGAACTCTATGGGAGGAACGAGGGATGAATAAACGAGTGTGCGTTCTTATAGCTAAGCAGTAGAGCTTAGGCGCCTGCCTTTAGTGGGTGGATGGAACTTAGTGACTGGCAGGCAACGGTTGGGTTTGGGGAAGGTTAGAAATGAACAGGGCTCTATGGGGGAAACGAGGGATAGAAAAAAACACAGACAGACGAGTGCGGGTCGGACCAGCACTGAGCTTGGGTGTCCGCCCTGAGACAGCGTATGTGAAAGCGTCTTCCAGTACAGGCATGTACTTTTCCACCACATTCGTTCACCGGGACACCAATCCAGGTACCAGGTTCTACAGGTGAGTTCTGATCGTATCACCTGGAACCCACTAGAAACGTGCTCGTCCTGCGTCCGGATGGGAACTGAATTAGTCCAGTCCAGGTTTAACACTCCAGGCTACGTGTACTGAACCCTATCACCTCCATTACCAGCACACAGGTGTGAGTGAGAGCACACAGGTGTGAGTGAGAGCACACAGGTGTGAGTGAGAGCACATGGGGAACAACACGACCCACACGGGGTTCGGCAGTCTCTCACCTGAGATCCATGACGGCGTCAGAGCATCGGTGATCCAGCTCATGTACCCCTCCCTCAGTGAGCGCAGGAACGTCTCCAGATCGCCACAGGAGACCAACTCCTTCCTCTTCCTCAGCTCATCATCCAGGACACAGCGAGGGGACAGGAAGAGGACTCTGGGTAAGAAGGCAGACTGCTGGACGCTCACGCCGCACCGCTTCATATGGCTGCACAGGTCACTGGCCTTCCTCTGGAGGACACACAGTCACTGCTCCTTACTGGACACGTCTACTTTAACCCCGTCCTTCCCGCCCACCTCAGAACTCCGCAATCAGCAGCTCCAGACACCGTCTGGGAGAGAGGCCGCTCTTCCCAAGGAGCCAGGTCCGTGTACCGAGTCTTCGACATGGTGAGCCGCCGGCCGCACATGTGAGGTAAACAAGGGCTGACTGACCCAACATCCACCATTACAGACCTCCAGCGAGCAGTGGTGTCCTCCATGAGTCCTCCTGTTAGTGCAGCACCATCGGCAGACCGCTGCACCACGCAGGACTACATGCACACAGACCGTTACCACGACTGTCCTTAACACCACGTCACCGTCACCAAAGACTGCAGTGGTGTCGTACCAGACTGTCATGGAGTCACGGAGGTTGACAACTACAATGGCCGAAGAGCACCTTAAATGGTGCTACCGCTGCACCCTGATACCGCCACCAACCGACGAGGTACCTGCTGCCTTTTCTTAAGGTGGCCTGTAGAAGCTGAATCGCATGCTGACAAACACGAAGCCAACATCAGGAGTCCATTTCATCAGATCCAGCAGAAGGAACTGTGCTTGCTAACCCAACATGCCAGATGTTTGGTATGGAGCCGTCCATCTTGGTGCTGACCACGGTGCCTCCACACACGGGTTCGTTGGGCGTCTCCACCAAGACTAAAGCGGGACTCGTCACTGAAGATGACCCGCTGCCATTCTGAGTCACTCCATGACAGTCTGGTACGACACCACTGCAGTCTTTGGTGACGGTGACGTGGTGTTAAGGACAGTCGTGGTAACGGTCTGTGTGCATGTAGTCCTGCGTGGTGCAGCCGTCTGCCGATGGTGCTGCACTAACAGGAGGAGTCATGGAGGACACCACTGCTCGCTGGAGGTCTGTAGTGGTGGTGTTGGGTCAGTCAGGTACAGAGATAAGACCCGCCGTTGCTCGCGGCGCATGTGCGGTCGAGTGTAGAACTTGAATCATTAGCGTGTCTCACTATGTCACACCCACACACCCAGCTTCAGTACAAACTAACCCAGGTTCTTCACCTATCAGTGCGTTTGATGGTCCACCGTACTGAATGTGCTTCTCCCCAGTTCTCCCGACATTCCTACCGCCCTCGTTACACTTCCCTCAGAGTCACCACCTGAAGCAGAACCATGTTCATCTTTAGTCTCTATGGAAGAGTGCAGCGGTACTCCAGGTATGCAAACGAGGTGTTCAAAACAGGACCAAAATAAACACCTGGCCGGCAGGAAAACGGCCGACCTTCTAAACCGCTGCTGCAGCAGGCAGTGGAACCATCAACACGACCTCCTCTGACCCTGACAGGCTCTTCCTCGGCCTCTTCACCACCACCACCACCATCATCATCTCACCCTCAGCACAAGCACAGTGTGTTTCTAAGTGGACTGCCCCTCTTCCGCATGCCGCTCACTGACCCCTGTTTGGTTCTGCCTCGTCCCCTTTTACCATAATTGTTGCAATCTAAATGGAGAGCCCACCATCTGAGGGCCGTCCCCTCTCAGCGGACACTACTCAGTCCCAGCATGTAGCAGCGGGAGAGTGCTGCTTCACGAAGCGTGGGCTATTACTCCACTAGACCAGGTCTGAGCACCACAGGTCTCCAGCTGAGGTCCTGGAGAGG
>JAMWET010005860.1:0-22500 GCA_024036415.1 Prochilodus magdalenae
CACTGCGCCTAAACCCGGCACTTATAACCCACTGCCGCCTTAAACCCAGGACAACTATAAACCCACTGCCGCCTTAAACCCAGGACAACTATAAACCCACTGCCGCCTTAAACCCAGAACAACTATAATTCCACTGCCGCCTTAAATCCAGAACAACTATAAATCCACTGCCGCCTTGAACCCAGAACAACTACAAATCCACTGCCACTTTAAATCTCATGCTACTTTAAATATACTGCCACCTAAAACTGCAGTGACTTTGAACTCATGTGCACCTTGAATGAACTTGAATTGAATGTACCTTAAATTCGCCACCACTTTAAATCCAGAGCCACCTTAAATTCAGTGCTACCAGTCAAATCCCATGTTCTTTCTGTTTTGCTGTCATTAGTGTGTCTGTGTCAAATTTGTGTGTACCATCTACTGCTGTGTCTATGTGGAGAAATGTCTGTGACGCCTCTCCTGCTGGACCTTCAAATGCTGTTTCACTGAGCCTGTAAAAATGTTAAGCACTCGGGCTTATTAACTGAAGAATAACAAGGAGGAAGAAGATAGAAAGACAAGACAAGAAGGCAAAGAACAGAAGAAGGACAAAAAGTACAAGAAGAAAGAAGGTACTTTGTAAACACTTATAAATAATTGGTCGCTTTGAGCTCCAGAGTGGTTCTAGAATTTTCACATTACCGTCCCATGATTCTGTTGAATTCTATTCCCTGCACCACCTTTATAGTTTTTATTACTGCTTTCATATCATTCAAGACATGTAATAACCCTAAATGCTGCGGGTTTAGCTTTGTCTAAACTCTATGTTCTAACATTGTATTCATTCTGATATACATTGCTGTGCTGTCCATTGGACGTAGCCTCCTGGTCAGCAGGATGGCGAGCCTGTCCTGCCATCTGGCAAGCGGATGGCGAAGGTGAGAGAGCGTGAATACCTTCGTGACGAAGGCTAGTGGTCGACCATCATCCTTCACAGCAGTGCGAACCTCATTAACGCTGTCCCCAGCTTGCCTAGCTCAATGTCGAACGCCTGAAAGACTTGCTAGCTGCCTCGCTACAGGCAGCCAGGGTCGCTCCTCGGTTGCCTCGCGTAGACGTACAGCGTGGTCCTAGAGTCGAGACCCGAGAGGAGCAGCGAGAAGGTAGTATAGACAGATGGGGAGTTACACAGAGATACACTTTGAGTTAAGTTTTCCTTCGTGCTTTCACTGTAGGATGCGCTCATTTAAGAATAGGACCCAGCGAGGGTACCTCTGGAGCAGCGAGATGATTCAGATTCTTCAGGGATTTGACTGAATGGTAATAGGTGATCCGGGGTATCTCCAGAATCACTTTCCCAGCCAGTACTTGCCTGTATTAGCACAGGGTGGGCACCTCCTCAACTGAAGATGAAGCCCACCAGCTAAAGGGAACAAACATAAACGAGGTTTTTGCAAAACGTAATTGCGAAAACAAGTTGAACGACAGCAATAGGAAGAGACATAGACTTCTGGAGAATCAACGTCAGACTTGGGATACATCAACACCACGTCCATGGATTCAGCTTGACAGCACTCGCCCTCTACAGCCACAGACAATCCGCTGCTTCATATTTGATCTACTTTCAGGAGTAAATTTGTTGTGTTGTAACAGCCCAATGTCACTATCTTATAGTGGCTGAACCTTCGAAACGGGGCCACTGATGCAGGACAACACTCTGCAAGAGAGGATCATGGATCGTACTATGTCCAGACTGGTACTAGGACAAGTCCTGAGACATCTTCTCGACTGGGACAAGACGGGACTGGACTGATTTATAGACGGGCTTGAAGACGGGTCCGAGTGACAACAAACAACTGAAATGAGGGATAGAAAGTGATCATGTCCAGACTGGGACGAGATGCTGAGTCTGAGTGATCCCGGACTGTGGACGAGGACGAGTCTGAGTTGATAGTCCATGACGGGACGAATGACGGGTCTGAGTGGGGGAAATGTCCTAGATCATAGGAGACGAATAGACGAGTCTGAGTGAATGATCCAGCACTGGGATCGAGGACAGAGTCATAGAGTGATGTCCAGACATGTAGAGGACGAGTATGAGTGTGTCCAACTGAGTACGAGGACGCGTCTGAGTGATCATCATTCTGGGAACGAGACAGAGTCTCTGAGTGATTGGTCCCGACGTGGGATCGAAGGTGACGAGTCTGAGTGATGTCCACACTGGACGATGACGAGACTGAGTGAGGTCCCACCTGGGAACTAGAGTCTGAGTGTGAGTTAGGTCACAGGACTGGGACGAGACCGAGTCTGTAGCTGAGTGTTCCAGTACTAGGGAGCGAGGACGAGTCACTCGAGTGATGTCACAGACTGTGGGACGAGGACGAGTCTGAGTGACTAGTCCGAGACTGGAGACGAGTAACATGGAGTTCCTGAGATGACATGTCCAGACTGGGACGAGAACGAAGTCTCAAGGGATGTCCAGAATACGATAGAGGACGAGATACTGAGGTCCTAGAGTGTCATGTTCCAGTACTGTGACGAGAACTGAGTCCTGAGTGATGTCCGGAGCACTGAGTACGATGAAGAGTCTTGAGTGATTCCAACTGTACGAGACGAGCACTGAGTGATGTCCGGATGAACGAGTCTGAGTGCTGTCCCAGTGGCACTACTGAGACGAGAACGAGTCTGAAGTGATGTCCATACTGAGACGAGAACGAGTCTGAGTGATGTCCAACTGGACGAAACGAAGTCTGGTGATGTCCAGACTGAGACGATAAACGAGTCTGAGTTGATGTCCAGAGGACTGAGACGATAACAAGTCCTGAGTGTTGTCCCAGACTGGACGAGACGGAGTCCTCAGTGATGTACCAGACTGAGACAGAACGAGTCTGAGTTATGTCCATACTGGGACGGAGACAAAGTCTGGTGATTCCAGACTGGTACGAGACGAGTCTGAGTGATGTTCCCAGACTGGGACGAGGACGAGTCTGCGTGATGTCAACTGGACGAGGACAGTCTGAGTGATGTCCAGACTGGGACGAGGACGGAGTCTGAGTGATGTCCAGAACTGGGACGAGGACGAGTCTGAGGTGATGTCCAGACTGGGACTAGGACGAGTCTGAGTGATGTCCCGATGAGACGAGGACGAGTCTGATTGATATCCGAAACTGAGACGAGAAACGAGTTCTGGAGTGATGTCTAGACTGGGACGGACTGCAAACAATGTACTTGTCCTCAATGTTGAGTTATGACGAGACCGAGTCTGAACGATGGTGAGACAGGACTGAAACCTGAGCACCTGCCTCACGCCCTAAAACCAGCCAGTCTCGTCTCTTTTGTCCCAAAGTCTGGTGAGACGGGCTCCTCTTTCAGCAGATCTGCCCTTTAGTCTGCGCTCTGAGTTTCAGACAACAGAGCGCTCTTGTCAGCATGGATCAGTACTCTCGCTCTCGCTTGGAGTCTGTTCTCATGATTAAATTTCTGGTGGCAGTTCGAGTAAACTGACACACAGATCACTGATTTAACCAACATGATGGAGGCCGTCACGGTGTATTACACAGAACCTTACACGGCTGATAGCAGCCGCATGTTTAACACGACACAAAACCCAACTAAAGGACACGAGTAGTTTATTAAAAACATCAGCTTAAGTGAACAGACTTGCTGTTTGGGGACAACGAGAGCATCCATACATTCAGGACGGAGGATGATCATCTGCCGGACCACTCGAGTACATGCTAACCCAAATGCCAAACATGCAGACATCGCTCAGGGGAACCCACAAAAATGTCAAGTGAATGACCAAGAACGCAAGAATTTAACCGGGAACGCCCACGGTTTTTTCTTTTCAAAAAAAGATTAGAACGCTTACAATAGTCATATCCTGTACACAGTGGTGGTGAAGGTAACCAACCGTCCCCTCTAAACTCCCTCACAGGAAGTTCCTACAGGAGGTGGTTCTGAATACGCTGCCTGATGTCTGAGACTCTGTTTATGATAGTGTGGAGGAAATCTCAGGCTTAAACTCTCATTCATGGTGGGGGATACATGGCTGCAGGCGCTGTGAGGTCAAAATGTCCCCCCCAAAGAGACTTGTATTTTCCGGTTTTCAGATTTTCCATCATCAACATTCCAACACACTTCGAGACACGGGTAGCTCCACTGGTGGTTCTAGATAGTTCAATATAGGTTCCTATAATGTTGGTTCTTAGACATGGAGACCCTGGGTTCCCATCACCCCACTGTAACAGAACATCTGCACCACCTTGCAACCAAACCCTCTCTCGACTTACTCTGTAATAGCACCTCACAACCAAACCCGCTCTCCCTCACTCTGTACACACCTCAACCAAACCCGCTCATCCTCACCTGTCACACTCACATACCAATACCTCACATCTCCCTCACTCTGTACACTACCTCCACCAAACCCTCTCTCCCTCACTCTGTACAACCCTCACCCCAAACCCCTCTCGTCCTCACTCTGTACACACCGGGTTGGGTGGGTACACACCTCCACGCAAACCCTCTCTCACTTCGCTCTGTGTACACACCTCACACCAAACCCTCTCTCACTTCCGCTCTGTACACACCGTCACAACCAAACCCTCTCTCACTTCGCTCTGTACACACCTCACACCAAACCCTCTCTCCTCGCTATGTACACACCTCACACCAAACCCTCTCTCCCTCACTCTTTACGAACATCACACCAACCCCTCACTCCCTCACTCTGTACACACCTCAAACCAACCCCTCTCGTCCTCACTCTGTACACACCTCACACCAACCCCTCCCTCACTCTGTACACACCACCCCCCTCCCCCTCCTCCCACCCAGCACTAAGAGGTCAATAACTTTCGTCTATGCGATTATACAAGCAGTGTGCACTTTGGTCAGCCACAACCACACATACTGGTAGAATCACGTTTCTGTCCACACAGTTTAATATATAGCCAGTAGTACAGACCTCCAGCGAGCAGTGGTGTCCTCCATGAGTCATCTGTTGTGCATCACCTATCATAGTGGCAGCGGCTGCAGACCACCAGGACTACATGCACGACGACCGTTTACCACTCCTTCCTTAACACCACGTCACCGTCACCAAGACTGCGTGGTGTCGTAACCTGACTGTCATGGAGTGACTCATAACGACAGCCAACCATCTATCTTTCGGATTACCATTTCTCAACAGAAACATAGTGTGTGATGAGAGAGTTGTTTGTGTTCAATGCTTTTACACATAAGCAATTGGAATTACACCACACATGGGCCGGGACAACATCTCGTTACGTAGCGTAGCGCCCATTTCTCTTTCCCAGATTTAGACCGGGTACTTGGGATATCCCTTATGGTCACAACCACACTCTGGGAATTAACGCTCCATTATTTCAGACTGCAGAGACATTTACTACCGACTGTTTAGGATCTGGGTTCTGACACCAACCACTCTTAACTAACAAACTACATACATTCACCTTAAAACAAGAAAAAAGAGAAATCAGGAACCACGAATACCTAACACTTGTCACGCAGAAGTACCCCAGGCGATATCCCAGTATCCCTGGAAAAAGCCTCTAATGCAATTACAAATGCCGCCATAACTTGACCTCCACACTCTGGCTACAGTGGGAAACACATATCATGTAATTAAGAAACGGTCAACGAGGTTTCCGCCGAGAGGCGAAATTCCACAGAACCTGTGTTTTACGGCCTAAGTTGAGCTCACCCAGGGGGGTTGCGCTGAACAGATATTCTTGTTTTCAGATACATCTTAACCTGCCATTGTTTAGTCATCAGCCGGGGACTCAATCCAGGTATGTTAACTGCAGGTAGGTGATCAAGGTGATACTGAATCGGGATCGCACGCTAAGAGTGTGCGGGTGTGACACCACACCCAAAGTAAGTGTTTTCTCTGTTAGAGCAGGTGGGGGGAGCAGCCTTGGACAGTATGTCGCGACTGATTTTGCACACAGCAGATTCCCACAACGCTGGAGAGAATCCATCTACCCGGTACACGCAGAGGTCTCCTCCCGGCACTGCCGTCCAAAGAGTACAATGGGTTCCATCGAGTCATCATTTCGTCTTCCATCTGCTTCCATACTTCTTAGTCTTTGGGGAGACCCCACACGATCCATGTGTGGAGCACCTTCGTCACACGTCCAGAAGGCTGTGTCCCTCCACCTCCACCCTACCAGCACCATCTGCATGAGCTGTGTGAAGATGTTCAGCTGCAGGGAGGATTATCACAGGACTCAATGAGGGAACCTCTACAGCTCCATACACCGAGACGTCTGCGTGTTTGGGTTAGCAAACACGCGCCCGACGCCATACTGAAAAAAGGAGCATACTTCTGTATGTGTATCTCAATAAATATTGATCATATCGTCTAATTTATCACAGTTTATTGATCCTGGTCACCTTTATCTTTCCTCCCACACAACCCTGCACTCCCACAACCTCCTTCGGGTGCAGCTCTTCTAACGATTACTGCATGTAAACATGATGGAAAGTCTCTCTTGGAGAAGCTTTGGACTCTGAACACCTGCATGTCACAACATGCAATAAAATCATTTCATGCGTAATTCCTGTGATGTCCCATCGTACCGTGGAGGCTGAAGTTATCCGCCTCTAGTGACCATCGAAGGTGAGCGAATCATTCTGCTTTAGAGTTTCGGTTCTGAAACAGCAGCTGCTCACCATCTAAACTGGTCCATAATACCAGCCTGGCTCTGAACATGTTTTCCAGGCAACATGCAAACGCACACAACGCCCGTGTGACCTCTGCAGTCAGGGTGTGCGAAAACAGAGAGCGTGGTAAATTTGACTCAAGCAGCCCCTGTTGTTCCTGTTCAATAGCACTCGAGCATCAGGCGGGTGAAGTAGCTTAACCGCAATTAGAAGTCTGGGTGGGGGAAAAAAAAAAAAGCGTCCTGCGTCCTGATCCTGCCAACTAGCAGCAATGTAATGAATCAGCTATATCTGATACCCAGCGGCGCATTAGGCCACAGGCATACCGCCAGAGGGCAATATGAACAGTCTACCGCCCGAGACTTCCTGAGGAAAGGTGCAACTGTTTTTGGGGAGCTTTTCGGGATGTCCTCAGCAAAACGATAAACTCTCAACACACAATTATCACATTCCTGAATGTCAGTTTTTTCTGGGATCACCCCAAAGTAGTAAACATGTACTGTTTCTAAGCTCACCAGACAATAAAATAAAATGATTGCCTGTGACTAACACACCTAAGAGCAGTCACACCTCCACAAGCCCAATAACATCCATGATGGATGTGAACGACTGGACAGGTTTCTGATGTAGGCCACATCATTGTTCACATAAACTGGTCCAGATTGGGTGGCGGCCTTCCCTGGCAACAATTCCAGGAGAGTTCCCTGTAGACTTGGATTTTAGCCACTGCTGTTAGACCGGTATGATCGTAAAATCCCATATACCTCATTGCTCAAGCTTGGTATCCAGCTGACTCGTCATTAAAGCTCTCAGTTTTAAAATGTTCTCGTTAAGCTGAACGCTAGCTCAAAGTGTTCAGTGCATGAAGGCTGCTGCCCGACACCCGTTATTACACCCCATCACTGTGAGTGTTGGGCTGAGCCCTGCTGTGATTTGCTGAGGTATAGTCCTGATTAACTGGCAGAACTAAGTGAGTGTACTTCCTACACCCACGTACTCTGCTTCTGGGAAATTGGTCGATGGAAGATGAAGCAGAGTGCAGAGTAACAACAACCCAGTGTTACGCGCAGAGCTGCTTTATGAGGTGTAGTTTTAATCTGGTCTTACTCAGGAGAAACGTTCGACTGGCTAGAGAGCGCACAGGCCTCACAGTTCCCGCATGCTGCACACAGATCTGTGAAGGTCTGGGGGGGGAGCGACAGTGTTTACAAGTGATGTTGATTTTTTTGGTCCCGGTGCACATGTCGTAGTTATTTATAAACCGTGTAGTAGCACAGCAGAACAGCAATCCGCAACCCCAGTATCTCCCATTTACTGATCTAACAACGACGGAGGGCTTTCTGTAATAGCCCAACGCTTTCCCGCTATAATTAACTGAACTGAGATTTACAGGGTACTGAATGGGCTGATACACTGGGCGCAGAAACTACACCAATATAGGCCGCAACTCAGCAATTACAAGTAAACACAACAAAACACCACAACAACAACAACACCAGACAGACAGAAAACTGGGTTTCATACTTCATATATCCACACTTATGGCTTATAATAAACACATTCATGAATTCTGACCTAAAGGAGAGTCATAAGCGTTTCCAGTATCATGCAAGTCGCCTCTGGTTCCACCGTCAGGAAACGCCTGCTCTGTGGGCCAACAAGTCAGGAAACCACAGGCTCTGTTGTGTGGGCCAACCAGTCTGAAACACGGCTTTGGTTGGCCAAAAAAAACCAGTCGGAAACACAGGCTCTGTGGGCCAACCGTCAGGAAAGCCACAGGCTCTGGTGGCCGAACTCAGTCGGAAACGAACAGGCCTCTGGTGGGCACCAGTCAGGACACACGGCCTCTGTGGGCCAACCATCAGGAAACACAGGCTCTGGTGGCCACCATTCAGGAAACGCAGGCTCTGGTGGGGCCAACCAGTCCCAGCAAAACGCAAGGCTCTGTGGGCAAACCATCCAGGAAATCAGGCTCTGGATGGGCCAACCAGTCAGGAAATAACAGCTTCTGAGTGGGCCACCATTCCATGAACCCAGGCATTCTGGTGGGCCAACCAGTCACGAACACAGGCTCTGTGGGCCAACCAGTCATGAAACACCGGCTCTGGTTGGCCAAACAGTCAGGAACACGGCTCTTGTTGGCCAACCATTCAGGCCAACACAGGCTTCTGTGTTGGCCAACAAGTCAGAAACACAGGGTCTGGTTGGTCACAAGTCATGAACACAGCTCTGGTTGCCATCAAGTCAGAAAACCAGGCTCTGGTTGGCCAACAGTCAAGAAAACATGTTCTAATTGTCAGCCAAGCTAACAACAATAGACAGTTAAAGCCACTCAGGTTCTTCACACCTGCCCATTTCTCCAACCAAGCGTCATCAGCCACGAAAACCAAGCTCTCGTCTCAAGCCCAGGACCTTACTATGCGATGCTGCTACGAGATAACCACCATCCCTTTAATCAGTGATTGGCCTAATAACTTTCAGACTCCAGATGATGTATAAACATTATGAAATGGATGGTTGTCCCGACATTATATACACCACCCCTATGTGACCTCGGCCAATTCCTAAGGCATTCATGAAGTAACACCAGGCCTTACCCGCTCAGGCTGTCTGAGAGCTGGGCCTGATAACGTATGACTTTCATCCTGTGGAGACGAACCAGCCTGGTACACAAGACAGAGTTCTTATTCAAATCATCACTGAGGAACACGGAGTCGGGTAAGTCTAGGAGGAATTCCACCCAAGACAAACAAAACAAAGACCACTGATTAACTACACTTGAGGAAACAGAAAATTCAGAAGACTCGATTAAAGACAGGTATCATCTGAAATACAGGTATGTAGTTGAGGAGTTGTGCTGTGAGGATTTGATTGCGCATTACTCATTTCGCTACTACTCCTCAGTCTAATGTTCTACTAGTAACTCCCCTCTAGAAGCCCAGCTTGGCACTGGCCCGTGTGACGCTTAGTCAGCTGTGCGCTGCTGTCCGGAGCGTCCTGTTCTATCAGTCAGCCTATATTTCTATGAGATTATGCAAGCCGTGTCGGGACCCGGGCGACCTTACAGTAGCTGAGCTCTACTCATTAGAGGGCTGTCTGATACGTCTGATGTTTCTTGGTCGTCCGTTTTCTCTAAATAAATATTCTTCAACGTCACCCCATACTGGATAGGGGAACACGCACTGTATAAGTGCGAACAAGAGGACATAGGCATCAGCGAGCGTCCGTCACCAGGCATATGCATAGGCACTCGCCACCATTACATCATAGAGCCACAGGAGAGAACTTAACAGCAACAATACTACAACACTCTTACCCCACAGACGTGCCTGTCTCGCATACCCCCCACAAATAAATCACTTGGGTCCAGATAAAAGGTTAGTGTAAAACGTCCAAAAAATAGCAAAATATACATTTGTTAAAAGAACAGCATGAACCGAATGAGGACCAACCCCCAGGAACAAACATGGGTGGGTAGGTTTGACAATCATACGTTCCTGATTGAGCCCCACAGCCACCATTACAGACATCCAGCGAGCGTGTGTGTCCCGTCCATGAGATCATCCTGTTGGCGAGACGGGCTGCACCACTCAGGACTATCATGGCACACCAGGCCGTTAACCGGTCCACGACTGTGTACCTTTAACACCACTTCACCGTTTTCCCACGACTGCAGTGGTGTCCGTACCAGACTGGTCATGGAGGCTGACCTCAGTATGGCGCAGCCGGTCCAACTTCTAGGTGACGAGTCCCGGCTTTAAGTCCTTGAATTCCCCTCTTTCCTTGAATTTCCCGCTGGATCAATAAAGTATCTATCTATCTATCGATCGATCTATCTAGTCTGGGTAAGATACCACCGCACCTGAGTGGTGCACCGTGGTCAGCACCGAGATTAACCGGTTTGTTTGTCACGTCATGTGTTCTTGAACTCGCATGTACAAAGCGACTTCTGCGACGGTGTGTGGTGAAACGCCATCGAAAAAAACGACGGCGGCTTCCTAGCAAAATCCTTTAGACGCACGACCGTAGAGGCGGAAAGGTTCCAGGATGTGTGTCCTCCCCGACTCCTGCTCTCTGAGCTTTTTAGAGTTTCACCACCAGCATTAGAGTCCAGTTCTCAGCAGTGTGGTGGTGACATGGAGAGAAGCTCATAACTGTTTGTTTCTTTCTTTCCTCCAGTTTTATATGATGCGTCTTTTGTTACATATGTCTACTTAGTTTATGAAATGCTGTGTAAAGAAACTTAGCGGAAGCTGTTGTGGTGCCAGCAAGCTTGCCAACCATGAAAGCTGGTCATGATGCAGTGAGTTGCAGTGATTGCCTGGACACCCGATAAGAAACAAAGGCTTGGGTGTACGAACGGGGTAAGAACCCCCGCTGTGTTTGACTTTTCATTTAGCACCCCTTCACTTAGCTACATAAAATTGTGTGGAATCCTTTTAACTACTGAGGAGGATCACAATAATGACCAGCCTGGGGATGCATCTTGCGCTTACCTGCGACGTGTCGTTAAGGAACAGCCCAGTCACTCTTTCCTCATGCTGTTCTTGAATCTGCTTGAGCTTTTTAGAAGTTCTATCTCCAACTCCTCCTTACTGCCCGTGGGCGACAGCCGCCAGCTCGATACTACTGAATGTCCTGAATCTGCACTTCGGGAGGCCTTTTTTGACGTTGGGTGTGAGACCTCCGCTGGCCCACCGGCCCACATACGCTCATCACAGCTCGTGGCAAGCCTCACACGATCCTTGCTCGTTGATGGACTGGGGACATCCCTCCCGGCTCATTCACTTGGATGGCATCATTGGGCCGTGGGTGGTCACGGACGTCATGGACACCACAATGCGTGGAACTTTTGGGCCAGTTCTCATAGTTGGCAGGCTGCCACAGATCCCCCTCTGAGCGCGATGTGTTCAACCTGTTTCTGTCGTTGGTACTCCCTCACAAAGCCGGGTCCACGTGCGCAGGGCTCCTGACGGGCCCTAGGGAAGAGTTTAATACTGGGTGAAGATTATAGTTTTTTTTAAGTTAGCCACATTCCATCCAAGCCAGTAATCAGCAACCAAATCCATGTAAAGGTGAAGAATCAGCCACAATGCGTGTGTTGTTAAGCACGTTGAAACCCAGCCGTAACCTGAATTGCCCGAGCCGGAAGAGTTACTCTTGGAGGGCCGTTTTAGTGGGTTTATTATGCAGTAACTAGGTTCAGCATGGTGGCTGCCAGGAAATCAGCGGTAAAGGGCCAAAGGGAGAGTCTAGGCATCAAAGCACTGGCGGTGCAGTCGGAACGGTGCAGCCCCGCGCGTACCATTCAGGTAGTTGCACATGTGGCAGGACCACTTGGTGTGCTGGATCTCAGAGGACGGGGCGTCTGGCGGAACACGAGCCGGGCGCTGGAGTCCGGGCATATCAAGAGAACCGCTGCCCGCCCGACTCGCCATGCTGAGGGAGTCCAGGATGGAGCAGCTCTTAAAGGGGCTCCTCTGTGAATGATGGTGCCACTGGGCCGTTGGGCGCGACAACATGGTGTCATTTGCTAGTCGGATCGGCCCATAGGTTCTCGTAGGTACAGTACTCGCAGGCCATTTCAACACCTCAGGCTCCGTCATGGGTCCTTCAGCAGCAGCTGACACACACTCGTTGCGTGCACAACACACACACGCTCACACACACACCCACGCCGCGCCTCACACACACTCCACACCAGTGTTGATGTACATACAGAGAGGCAGGCAGGCAGCACGCCCGCTGTACACAGTAGAAAAGACAACAGAACACATTACTAGAGATCAGTCCTGACGCAAAGCGTCGCACAGCAATGCGTATTACAGAACGCTAACTGGAAGAGCTGATGAAACGTCAGGGCAAGTGATTTCACTTCCAGCCAGTATAAACTGAATGTGACTACGGTTTTAGCATCTCTTACCACTCTCGAATTCAGTTCACCTCAGTACGAGTCTGACTGTTCACCTGCTGAAAGATACCACCGTAAAAGGCTTGGCTAGTAACGCTAGCTGGAGCTAGCAGACCGTTAGCATTAGCCTATGCAGACTGGCTTCCTCTGTGCACATTGATCTATTGTCTCTCAACACAGTGGATTTCAGTGATTTGCATCCTCTGTCATCTTCGTGACGAAGCTTTTGTCTTAGTGGAGACGACCAACGAACCGTGTTGTGGAGGCACCATTTATCATTAGCTCCTCAACACCAGCCTTAACGAAGGCTAAATGAGATTCCAGCGCCTCCAACACAGCATGAAATTAGAAGGCTGCTGCCACGACTTGTTTTTCTATTGCACCCTACGCCAATAGGCCGTCCTGTCCCTGTTAGCGTACCAAGGCTGCAAAGTGGATGTACAGGGTAATAGAACTCGATGTGGAGAAGCACGTGCTACCCATGGTTTGTGCTGTCAATGGGAACCTGAGGTACTGGAGTTTCTTGGATTTGGACTGTGCTATGCTGTGCCGTGCTGGCTGCCATTATTCATCTACCTGACTGGAGGAAGGGTTGTGTGGTTGTGTACGATATTGGGACGATGTCCCTCGAGTGATTCCTTACTGGCAAAACTCATTTAGAAAACAAAGCCCTGCACAGCTACACCATTACTGCTCAACTACCTCCAGCGATCTCAAAACAAGGCCTCCGGGCTGACAGATCGAAGCTGATGAAGATTGACCATCAGTATATAAACTCCCGTACTGTGAACAACGAGGACCGCGTCCTTCATTGGTGTTTGACAGGTACCATGAACAAACTGAAGGTGAAGACTTTTGTAATGTTTCTTTGGTTCTAGAATACGTTGTACATACCATGAACATGCACAGCTGGAACCAACCAACGCGCTTCTCCACTGCAGTGCTGCCCCCCAAGCTACCTAACGTAGCAACAGCGAGCTAACGCACATCACTGAAATCATTAAATAGTTGCATTTACAACAGCCACTACCCCAATGTTAGTAATCATTAAGATATCAGAGTCGGCAAGTACTCAAGCAACAGGTACTCGTATTCACTAACATCAACCATTTCACACCAACACTCTGATGAGTAGGCTACAGCAGCCACTCTGTCTACACAAAACTGCTCTGTAGAGCAAACATCCCAGCGCTGTTCATCCGCTTGGCCCTTTATCACGGTCAAACAGCTAGACTTACCTCTACTCATGTTTTGCTTTGAAGCCTAGGCCCGTACCGAGTCACTGACGGTCACACCAACATCATACGCCGTGTACGCTCATTCTCTAAGACGCACATTTGAACATGTTTATTATTTGACACAGCAAATACACTTGACACCAGTGAGTAAACCACAGCCAGAGGAGAGGAGCGAGAGACACACAGACAGAGAGACAAGAGACAGACACACAGAGAGAGAATAGAGAGATCGACAACAGAGAGAGAGAGAGAGACAGAGAAAGAGAGAAAGAGAAAGAGAGACACAGAGAGAGAGACACACAGAGAGAGACACACCGAGAGAGATACACACAGAGAGAAGAGACACACAGAGAGAGAGACACACAGAGAGAAGACACACAGAGGAGAGGAGACACACAGAGAGCAGAGACACACAGAGAGAGAACAACACAAGAAGCACACACAGAGGAGAGACCACAGAGAGAGAGGACACACCAGAGAGAGAGACACACAGAGAGAGAGACACACAATAGAGAACACACACAGAGAAGACAGAGAGAGAGAGAGAGACCCCACATAGAGAGAGAGAGAGAGACACAAGAAGAGAGACACAACAGAAGAGAGAGAGAAGACACCGAGAGAGTAGAGAGACACACAGAGAGAGAGAGAGACACAGAGAGAGAGAACATTAGAGAGAGACAGAGAGAGAGAGAGAGAAGGAGAACGAAGTAGAGACACACAGAGAAGAGACACACAGAGAGAGAGACACACAGAGAGAGAGAGAACACACAGAGAGAGAGAGAGACATCTATAGAGAGAGACATATAGAGAGAGAGAGAGACAGAGAGAGATAAGAGAGACAGAGAGAGAGACAGAGAGAGGAGAGAGAGAGTAGGGAGAGAGAGAGAGAGAGAGAGAGAGACACAGAGAGAGAGAACACAAGAGAGAGAGAGAGAGACAGAAAGAGAAAGAGAGACAGAAGAGAGAGAGAGACAGAGAGAGAGACTCAAAGAGAGAGAGCGAGAGACACAGAGAGAGAGCACACAAAAGAGAGAGAGAGAGAGAGACAGAAGAGGAAAGACGAAAGAGGAAGAGAGACAGAGAGAGAGACTCAAAGAGAGAGAGATGAGACAGAAAACAGACAAGGTCATACAGCTGAACCGACAGTGAGGTGGGGCCTAACGGGTGTAATCTATATGATGTTCCCTGTCTGTTGACATGAGAAAACTGATCCCGGAAAGCCTGCACTGGCCTTCGCATAGCAACTGTAGGTACATAACTGGGACCTAAAGGGCTGGAAGCTTCCAAACCAAACACAAAACAGGGAGCCCAGGCGAGGTCCTCATGAGGATCAGAGACGCCAGCACAGCTCGATTTCCCTGCCTCAAAACACACCTACTAAAAACGAACATAGCCGTCACTGTATCGCTCCTCAGTGAATTAATCATTTTACACACGGCAAAAAATACCTGCCGGTTAGAACCACCATATCCTAAACGCTAACGCCCATTAAAAACTTCCTTTAACCTCTGTTAAAACCCCGACCTAGCACCATCCGGGGTTAGTAACAAGCCCTCCCAAAGAGACAGACAGAGAGAGAGACCAAAGAGAGAGGAACAGAGAGGAGAGAGGAAGGACAGAGAGTAGACAGAGAGAGAGAGACAGGACACAGACAGAGAGAGAGAGCGAGAGAGGAGAGACAGAGAGAGAGGAGACCAGAAGAGAGAGACAGGAGAGAGAGAGACAGACCAGAGACAGACAGAGAGAGAGACAGACCAGAGACAGATTAGAGAGAGAGACAGACAGAGAGAAGAGACAGACAGAGAGAGAGACACAGAGAGAGAGACAGACAGAGACAGACAGAGAGGAGAGACACAAAGAGACAGAGAGAGAGAGAGACAAGACAGAGAGAGAGAGAGAAACAAAGGAGAGACAGAGAGATAGAGAGACAGACAGAGACAGACAGAGAGGAGAGACACAAAGAGACAGAGAGAGAGAGGAGACAGACAAGAGAGGAGAGACAAAGAGAGAGACAGAGAGAGAGAGACAGGAAAGAGACAGCACAGGAGAGAGGAGACACCAAAGAGGACAGAGAGAGAGAGAGACAGACAGAGAGAGAGAGACAGACAGAGAGAGAGACCACAAAAGAGACAGAGAGAGAGAGAGTGACAGACAGAGAGAGAGAGACCAGAGAGAGAGAGACAGGGACAGAGACAGAGAGAGAGAGAGAGAGGGACAGATCAGAGACAGAGAGAGAGAGCACAGACAGAGAGAAGACAGAGAAGACTGAACAGCCCATTAAAACTCCTTTAACCTCTGGTAAATCCCGAAACTAGCACCCATCCGGGGTTAGTGACAGCCTCCCAAAGAGACAGAGCGAGAGAGAAGAGGACAGGACCAGAGAGAGAGAGAGAGAGGACAGACAGAGAGAGAGAGAGAGAGGACCAGACAGACAGAGAGAGGAGGACAGGACAGACAGACAGACAGAGCGGGGGGGGGGGGGGGGGGGGGCTGAGAGAGACAGACAGACAGACAGACAGACAGGGAGAGAGAGGACAGACAGACAGACAGACAGCAGAAGACAGACAGCCAGACAGAACCAGACAGACAGACAGACCGACAAGACATGAGAGAGAGACGCCCATTAAAACTCCCTTTAAAACTCTGTTAAAAATCCCGACCAGCACCATCCCGGGGTTAGCCACTACAGTCCCCCAAACGGATTCAGCGCCAGCAGCAACCCTGGGTTTTGCGTAGTATCAGGGGAAACATGGCGGAAGGTTTCCAGCCGTCTACGAGCATCCAGCAGGCTGACATTACAGTACATCATCGTCTACTGACTTTTACGTGCTCAGAAATCACGTTCCCATGACTCTGTAAGTTTTGACGTCTGATGTTAATGTGGTAAAGATAATCAACGAAACTCCTGCCAGTGCATTTTGAGGCACATCACTTCCACTGAACACAATTACAGAGAGACCTTTATATTATTACTCAACACCACCAAAACAAACAAGGCCAGAGGTTCATTATGGTCCAAACCACCAATGATAACTCCCGCCAATGGAACTAATGGACGTGTCTCGGTATGGAGCAGCCAAATCCAATACAAGTAAAGGCAAACACAGAATACTCATACGCAAAGGCACAATCTCATTTCTTATTTTTAGCCCCACCCCTTCTTTTCAAATGTAACCCTTCAAGAACCGGATACGACATCAGGTGTCGGCTTTTATGTAAAGAGGTGAAAAGCATGGACTTCAGTTTTACACATCAATCAGTCTAACGAGTCGCCCAATAAACAGGAGCACAAACAGAACCTTCGTTAACAGGCTGCTAGCGGTGCTCTGTAGGCGACCCTGCCAGGCTGCAGTGCCAGCAGAGGAGGGTGCAGTTCAGCTCCTCACTGCTTATAGACGTTTAGGGCACCATGTGACCTTAAAGAGGCGGATGACGTTATTTAGTATTATCTCCACTGCTTCCAGAACTTTCTTCGTCATGTGATATGAAGCTGAACTGGGCTCTTTGATCTCCGGCTTCATGAACCAATTTCCCCGTTCCACCTTAAATGGTGGAACCAAGTGCGGTAGGGCCAAGTGTTGGGGGCGTGGGGTGAAACGTGACCAGTATTTGCCTGTATTCTTAATTATACTGTGACAGGAATTTAAACCCAATCCATCTACCACTGTTTCAAATGCTGAATTCGTACTGTGCACCCCTAACTTTTAACCAAGTACTCAGGCCATGCGTCCACACAGACAACCAGCTGGGGGTCATGAACCTAACTGCTCACTCGCATACCTGCCCGTGTCTGCTACGAGTGTTACTGGAGGCCTCCTCCAGATGGCGAGATGACCAACTCCGTCTGGCAGCATTTCAACACGCCCACGGGACGGAATGGTCTCGAATTTGTTTACAACATCAGCTTTTAATAATACGTGATCACACACCAGCACAAGGACACATCATACAGGCCAACTACAGACTTGTCCACATGGCCTTAACCCCTTCTAGCTTGGAGTTTACTGATGACGTAGACAACCACCAATGGATGTAATAAGTGAGGCACGCGAACATGTGTAGTTAACACCAAGTATATCTCTTGCCAACGGGAGCAGCCAGAACTTCTGCTGTACTCGAAGACAACATGGCGCGTCATAATAAAGCGGGATTAGACTGAACTGATAACACCCGCGGTTTACTGTGAAAACCGGCTTACAACAGTGAAACTGCAGCCAGCCTAAGTGAGCAATAACCTAATCAAGAGCGATATGGCCTCTCTACTACTGCTCACCAAATTTATACACACATTAATGACGGGTTATTGCTCAACACCTGCCAAAACAAATGTGGCCAAACAGTTTACTGTGGGTTGAAAGCCACCACCTGAAAACATGCCAGCGGGTTTTCAGATGGCTCGATCTGATCAGAATCTTGGCATTGAACCACCAAGTTCATTTGGGAACAGAGGTCCAGCACAGTTTGGTGTTCCACTACTCTACATCTACAATGCTTAAAGAATCTATATAACATCCACCTCAAGAGGAAAGGAAACTGATCACTGGAGACGGTACAACATCACCTCTTTCCTTTCCGACACCAATAGCAAGACAGAAGGAATAACGGCCCACCAATACGCATGTACTGCAGGTTCACCTTTACAGGTGAGGGGACTGGTGCACCCGGGTGCTGCTTGAGTGCTCACGTTCGTCTCTACACAAGGTGTTTGGTCCTCAGTAGACCCCACCACCTTCAATCCCTCCGCCAGCTCCAGTAACATCTGGGACTGGATTGGGCATGTCAATGGAACGAGTTTCTAGATGTAGCCACATACAATATCCAGATACTCTCACATCAAAGAACTGGTCCAGGGGTGGTCCAGTACTGCTTCCATACACCTGCAGATTCAGCTACTTCCTTCACACTATGGTCTTTGGCCACGCCCACATGCAGTCCCTCCTTTTAGCCAATCATTAACATCTGCTCTGGAGCCAATTTCCACACATGGAACGAGACATTCCCTGCACTGTAGCACCTCTTCCCGATCTATGGATCCTGTTACTCACACCCACAGGGGTTTATAGCCCCATCATCCTCGTGTAGCACCACCTGCAGGAGCCTGAAGGTACTACCACCTTAAACACACAAGGTGAGTTCATGCTGTTTGTTTATGGGGCTATTCAAAGTAAACATGCACTGCAGCTCATTTTAATGAACCTGTTGATAATAAATAAATATTTTCCATTTTGAAACGTTCCTCTAATTAATCATGTCTAACTTAGCCTATCTCTAAAGCTTTAGCTAACATGCCACTACAGAAGTGTGTGAATCAGAGGGCTTTTCTGCCGTATCTGCGGCGGATTTCACACCTGCTAATTTGTCCATTTCACAAAGGCGTGATGGTGTTCAGCTACTGCACGGCAGTCAGCTACTGCACGGCAGTCAGCTACTGCATGCATGAGTGTTTTAATGTTCATCACGGTTCTGAATGAAATGCTTCAGACGACCTGCACTGTTCACATGCTTCCAGTACCTGGAAAACCGTAAACCGGAAATTCCAATGTTTTCATGGGAGCTGCAGAACCTTTCAATTACTTATAACTCAGACTTTGCCACCAATCGAAACGGTGGAATAAACCGGACGTTGATAAGTTGGGGAGCCATGGACACCAGACATCCGGTGTCTAAATTCCAGACGAGATCAGGTTATACAACACCAGTAGAAGAGAGCAGAGCTCATCATGTCTTTCTCCACCTTAAATAAACAGGGTGCAGTGATAAAGCTCATCTGAACATCATCCTCCTCCACTCACCTGCTATGAGGTGTGTCAGAGACGACATCACTGCGCAGCTCAGTTGTTTATTATGACTAATTACCATTAATAATCTATACCATCATATTAGCATATAGCCACCGGTAATCTTAAGCATACTGTAACAGGAATTTTCACATGCTCCTTCTACCACTAGAACAGTTAACCAAGTACTCGAGTACCTGTATAAACCCCTAACACTGGACCGGGACCAGTCGTAAAGCCTGACGTGCCTCAATAACCCGGGATTTGTCTTGTCTTAACTGATAAACACACACCCAGTTTACAGTGAGTGTCAGGTGAGTACGTAATAACTGTGAAGAGCTTCATCAGCAGTGATACGCCGTCTCTACTGCTCACACACACAGCCGTTATTGCTCAAGTGCCACTGCCAAACAGAAAACTGCGGCCAAAGGTTTAGAGTAGCATAGTGGAGCCTGACGCCAGCCAGGAAGAACCAGAGTCCAGCAGAGTTTGGTGACTTCTCTGGTCTAAACACCTACTAAAGCTAGGTAACCTGAGCCTAAAACAGAGGCCTGTCCAACAGGAAAGTCCTTCAGCTCTGTTCCCACAGGCTCAACTTTGGGCTCAACTGAGAAATCCAGCTTTGTAGAATAGCCTTCTTGGTCAACAACTGATGTTTACTCTTAACTAGTGTTCTCAATTTGATGCACGACTCTAAAGTGTAGCCAGCAGGCCAAAGAGGCCATGAGGGTCACTTCAAAGTGGAACTCAAATGGCAGTTAGGATATAAACTGAGTCCTTCAGAGTGGACGGGTGCTCACCAAGTCAGATCACAGTCCCCAGTTGGTGGTGAAGGGTAACCAGTAACGTCCCCCTCTAAAAGCTCACTCACAGGAGCTTTTAGAGGGGACGTCTGGTTACCTTCACCACCACTGGGGACTGTGATCTGACTTGGTGAGCACCCGTCCACTCTGAAGGACTCAGTTTATATCCTAACTGCCATTTGAGTTCCACTTTGAAGTGACCCTCATGGCCCTATTTGGCTCTTGCCGGCTACACTTTAGAGCGCGTGCATCACAATTGAGAACACTATTTAAGAGTAAAACATCATGTTGGTTGAACACAAGAAAGGTGCATTCTACAAACGCGGATTTCTTCGTTGAGCCCAAAGTTGAGCCTGTGGGAACAGAGCTGAAGGACTTTCCTGTTGGACAGGCCTCTGTTTTAGGCTCAGGTTACCTAGCTTTAGTAGGTGTTTAGACCAGAGAAGTCACCAAACTCTGCTGGACTCTGGTTCTTCCTGGCTGGCGTCAGGCTCCACTATGCTACTCTAAACCTTTGGCCGCATTTTAGTTTTGGCAGTGGTTGAGCAATAACGGCTGGTGTGTTGGGTGAGCAGTAGAGACGGCGTATGCACTGCTGATGAAGTCTATCACAGTTTCATTACTAATCACCTGAACACTCACTGTAAACTGGGTGTGTGTTTTATCAGTTTAAGGACCAAGACAAATCCCGGGTTATTGACGGCACGTCAGGCTCTTTAGACTGGTCCCCGGTCCCAGTGTTAGGGGGTTTATACAGGTACTCGAGTACTTGGGTTTAACTGTTCTCTCTAGTAGTGGTAGAAGGAAGCATGTTGAAAATTCCTGTTTACAAGTATGCTTAAGGATTAACGGTGGGCTATATCGCTAAATATGATTGTATAGGATTATTAATGGTAATTAGTCATAATAAACAACTGAGTCTGGCGCAGTGATGTCGATCTCTGACACACCTCCATAGCAGGTGAGTGGAGGATGGATGATGTTAGCAGAATGAGCTTTCTCACTGCACACCTGTTTGATTAAAGGTGGAGAAATGACAGATGAGCTCTGCTCTATTCTACTGGTGTTGTATAACCTGATTCTCGTTCTGGAATTTAGACACCGGATTGTCCTGGTGGTCCATGGCTCCCAAACTGTATCAACGTCCGGTTTTATTCCACGTGTTTTCGATTGTGGCAAAAGTCTGAGTTATAATTATTGAAAGGTTCTGCCAGGCTCCCATGAAAAACAATGTGGAATTTCCGGTTTACGGTTTTCTCAGGTAATGGAAGCATGTGAAACAGTTGCAGGTCGTCTGAAGCATTTCATTCAAGAACCCCGTGAAGGAACATTTAAAACAACATGCAATGCAGTAGCTTGACTGCCGTGCAGTAGCTGATCGCCGTGCAGTAGCTGAAAACACATAACGCCTTTGTGAAATGGACAAATTAGCAGGTGTGAAATCCGCCGCAGATACGGCAGAAAAGCCCTCTGATTCACACACTTCTGTAGTGGCATGTTAGCTAAAGCTTTAGAGATAGGCTAAGTTAGACATGATTAATTAGAGGAACGTTTCAAAATGGAAAATATTTATTTATTATCAACAGGTTCATTAAAATGAGCTGCAGTGCATGTTTACTTTGAATAGCCCCATAAACAAACAGCATGAACTCACCTTGTGTGTTTAAGGTGGTAGTACCTTCAGGCTCCTGCAGGTGGTGCTACACGAGGATGATGGGGCTATAAACCCCTGTGGGTGTGAGTAACAGGATCCATAGATCGGGAAGAGGTGCTACAGTGCAGGGAATGTCTCGTTCCATGTGTGGAAATTGGCTCCAGAGCAGATGTTAATGATTGGCTAAAAGGAGGGACTGCATGTGGGCGTGGCCAAAGACCATAGTGTGAAGGAAGTAGCTGAATCTGCAGGTGTATGGACGCGTACTGGACCACCTGACCAGTTCTTTGATGTGAGAGTATCTGGATATTGATGTGGCTACATCTAGAAACTCGTCCAGTACATGCCCAATCCAGTCCCAGCTGTTACTGGAGCTGGCGGAGGGATTGAGGTGGTGGGGTCTACTGAGGACCAAACACCTTGTGTAGAAGACGATGAGCACTCA
>JAMWET010005860.1:30000-80957 GCA_024036415.1 Prochilodus magdalenae
TTACATGCAGTTCAGAACATCTGACGTGACAACAAACCGTTAATCTCGGTGCTGACCACGGTGCCTCCACTCACGGATTCGTCGTATCTCTACCAAGACTAGATAGATAGATAGATAGATAGATAGATACTTTATTGATCCCAGAGGGAAATTCAAGGAAAGAGGGAAATTCAAGGACTAAAGCGGGACTCGTCACTGAAGTTGACCGGCTGCCATACTGAGTCACTCCATGACAGTCTGGTACGACACCACTGCAGTCTTTGGTGACGGTGACGTGGTGTTAAGGACAGTCGTGGTAACGGTCTGTGTGCATGTAGTCCTGCGTGGTGCAGCCGTCTGCCAACAGGATGACTCATGGAGGACACCACTGCTCGCTGGATGTCTGTAATGGTGGCTGTGGGGTCAATCAGGAACGTGATGTCAAACCTACCCACCATGTTTCGTTCCTGGGGGTTGGTCCTCTCGGTTCAGCTGTTCTTTTAACAAATGTATATTTTGCTATTTTTGGACGTTTTACACTAACCTTTTTCTGACCCAGTGATTTATTTGTGGGGGGGTATGCGAGATCAGGCACGTCTGTGTGGGTAAGAGTGTTGAGTATTGTGCTGTTAAGTCTCTCTCTGTGCTCTATGATGTAATGGTGCGAGTGCTATGCTATGCCTGGTGCACGGACGCTCGCTGATGCCTTATTGTCCTTTGTTCGCACTATAACAGTGCGTGTTCCCCTCTTATCCAGTGCTGGGTGACGTTGAAGAATATTTATTTAGAAAACGGACGAACGAACATCCAGACGGTATCAGACAGCCCTTCTAATGAGTGAGCTCAGCTACTGTAAGGTCGCCCGGTCCCGACACGGCTTGCATAATCTTCATAGAATATAGCTGACTGATAGAACAGGACGCTCCGGAGCAGCTGCACATGAGCCTAAGGTCACCAGGGCCAGTGCCAAGCCTGGGCTAGAGGGGTAGAACATTAGACTGAGGAGTAGTAGCGCATGAGTAATGCGCAATCAAATCCTCACAGCACAAACTCCTCACTAATACCTGTATTTCAGATGATACCTGCCTTTAATCGAGTCTTCTGAATTCTGTTTTCCTCAGTGTAGTTAATCAGTGTCTTTGTTTTGTTTGTCTTGGGTGGAATTCCTCCCTAGACCTTACCGACTCCGTGTTCCTCAGTGATGATTGAATAAGAACTCTGTCTTGGTGTACCAGGCTGGTTCGTCTCCACAGGATGAAGTCATACGTTATCAGGCCTCAGCTCAGACAGCCTGAGTCGGTATGGCCCTGTGTTTACTTCATGAAATCCTTAGGAATTTTGCCGAGGTCACATATGGGTGGTGTTATATAATGTCGGAAAACCATCCCATTTTCATACATGTGTATACATCATCGAGTCTGAACGTTATGGCCACTCACTGATAAAGTGAATGGTGGTTATCTCGTAGCAGCATCGCATAGTAAGGTCTGGGCCTGTAGACGAGAGCTTGGTTTTCGTGGCTGATGAGCTGGTTGGAGAAATGGGCAGGTGTGAAGACCTGAGTGGCTTTAACTGTCTATTGTTGTTAGCTTGGCTGACCAATTAGAACATGTTTTCTTGGCTTGTTGGCCAACCAGAGCCTGTGTTTCCTGGCTTGTTGGCCAACCAGAGCCTGTGTTTCCTGGCTTGTTGGCCAACCAGAGCCTGTGTTTCCTGACTTGTTGGCCAACCAGAGCCTGTGTTTCCTGACTTGTTGGCCAACCAGAGCCTGTGTTTCCTGACTGGTTGGCCAACCAGAGCCTGTGTTTCCTGACTGGTTGGCCCACCAGAGCCTGTGTTTCCTGACTGGTTGGCCCACCAGAGCCTGTGTTTCCTGACTGGTTGGCCCACCAGAGCCTGTGTTTCCTGACTGGTTGGCCCACCAGAGCCTGTGTTTCCTGACTGGTTTGCCCACCAGAGCCTGCGTTTCCTGACTGGTTGGCCCACCAGAGCCTGCGTTTCCTGACTGGTTGGCCCACCAGAGCCTGTGTTTCCTGACTGGTTGGCCCACCAGAGCCTGTGTTTCCTGACTGGTTGGCCCACCAGAGCCTGTGTTTCCTGACTGGTTGGCCCACCAGAGCCTGTGTTTCCTGACTGGTTGGCCCACCAGAGCCTGTGTTTCCTGACTGGTTTGCCCACCAGAGCCTGTGTTTCCTGACTGGTTGGCCCACCAGAGCCTGTGTTTCCTGACTTGTTGGCCCACCAGAGCCTGCGTTTCCTGACTGGTTGGCCAACCAGAGGCTGACTTGCATATACTGGGAACGCTTATGACTCTCTGCTTTAGGTCAGAATTCAATGAATGTGTTTATATAAGCCATAAGTGTGGATATATGAAGTATGAACCGGTTTCCTGTCTGTCTGCGTGTTGTTGTTGTTGTTGTTGTTGTTGTTGTTGTTGTTTACCTGGTAATTTGCTGAGTTGCAGCCTGTATTGGTGTAGTTCTGGCCCACTGTATCAGCCCATTCAGTCCCTGTAATATTCTCCAGTCAGTTAATTTATAGCGAAAGCGTTGGGCTATTAACAGAAAGCCCCTCAGTCGTTTATTAGATCAGTAAATGGAGCTTACTGTGGGTTTGCTGGATGCTGTTCTGCTGTGCTCTACACGGTTATAAATAACTCTGACATGTGCACCTGACCAAAAAATAAACATCCACTTGTAAACACTGATCGCTCAGACCTTCACAGATCTGTGTGCCAGCATGCGGACTGTGAGGCGTGTGCGCTCTGCCCGTCGAACGTTTCTCCTGAGTAATGACCATAATTAAAACTACACCTCATAAAGCAGCTCTGCGCTAACACTGGGTTTATTTATCTTCTGCACTCTGCTTCATCTTCATCGCCATCTTCCCAAGAATGCAGTACGTGGGCTGTAGGAAGTACACTCACTTAGTTCTGCAGTTAATCCTGACTATACCTCAGCAAACATCACAGCAGGGCCTACAGCCCAACACTCACAGTGATGGTTTAACATAACGGGTGTCGGAGCAGCCTTCATGCACTGAACACCTTTCAGTCCTAGCGTTCAGCATAACGAGAACATTTTAAACTGAGAGCTGTTAATGACGTAGTCAGCTGATACCAAGCTTGAGCAATGATGGTATATGGGATTTTACGATCATACAGGTCTACCAGCAGTGGCTAAAATCCCAGTCTACAGGGAACTCTCCTCGGAATTGTGCCAGGGAAGGCCTCCACCCAATCTGGACCAGTTTATGTCTGAACAATGATGTGGCCTACATCCAGAAACCTGTCCAGTCCGTGCCACATCCAATCATGGCTGTTATTGGTGCTTGTGGAGGTGTGGCATGCTCTTAGGTGTGTTTAGTCACAGGGGACTAATTTTATTTTTATTGTCCTGTGAGCTTAAAAACGGTAACATGTTTACTTAGTTTGGGTTTGGGGTGATCCCAGAAAAACTGACATTCCAGGAATGTGATATTGTTGTGTTGAGAGTTATCGTTTCTGCTGAGGACATCCCGAAAAGCGTCCCCAAACAGTTGCACCCTTTCCTCAGGAACGTCTCGGGCTGTAGACTGTCATATTGCCCATCTGGCGGTATGACTGTGGCCTAATGGCCGTTGCGGTATCAGATTATAGCTGATTATTACATTGCTGCTGTTGCCAGATCAGGACGCGAGCGCTTCAGACTCTAATGCGTTAAGCTACTTCACCCGCCTGCTGCTCTGAGTTGCTATTGACTACAGGAACAACAGGGCTGCCTGAGTCAAATACCACGGCTCTGTTTTCGGCACACCCTGACTGCAGAGGTCACATGGAGCGTTTGTGTGCGTTGCATGTTGCCTGAAACATGTTCAGAGCCAGGCTGGTTATTATGGACCAGTTTAGATGGTGAGCAGCTGCTGTTTCATGAACCGAACCTCTAAAAGCAGAATGATATGCTCACCTTCGCTGGTCACTAGAGGCGGGATCACTTCAGCCTCCACGGTACGATGACATCACAGGACTTAAGCCATGAAATGATTTTATTGCACTGTTGTGACATGCAGGTGTTCAGAGATACAAAGAGAGACTTTCCCCTCATGTTTACATGCAGTCATCGTTAGAAGAGCTGCACCCAGAAGGAGGTGTGGGAGTGCAGGTGTGTTGGGAAGGAAGATAAAGGTGACCAGGATCAATAACTGATGATAAATTTAGACTGATATGATCAATATTTATTGAGCTACACATACAGAAGTCTGTCTCTCAGTATGGCGTCGGGCCGCCGTGTTTGCTAACCCAACACGCCAGACGTCTCGGTATGGAGCTGTAGAGGTTCCTCATGGAGTCCTGTGATAATCCATCCCATGCAGCTTGAACATCCTCACACAGCTCCTGCAGATGGTGCGGTAGGGGTGGAGGTGGAGGGACACCAGGCCTTCTGGACGTGTGACGACGGTGCCTCCACACATGGATTCGTTGGGCGTCTCCCCAAAGACTAAAGAAGTATGGAAGAAGATGGAAGACGAATGATGACTCGATGACTCCATTGTACTCTTTGGTGACGGCAGTGCGGGAGCAGACCTACTGCGTGTACGGGTAGATGGATTCTCTCCAGCAGTTGTGGAATCTGCTGTGTGCAAAATCAGCAGGACATACTGTCCAAGGCTGCTCCCCCCACCTGCTCTAACAGAGAACACACTTACTTCTGGGTGTGTTGTCTACACCCGCACACTCTTAGCCTGCGAGCCTGATCAGTATCCACCTGTCCTACCTGCAGTAACATACCTGATTGAAGTCCCCGGCTGATGACTAAACAATGGCAGGTTAAAGATGTATCTGAAAACAAGCATATGTGTTCAGCGCCTGGGGCTAAGCTCAACTGGCCTAAACAACATGTTCTGTTTGAATTTGCCCTCTGGCTGAACCCTGTTTGACCTGTTTCTTAATTACCTGCTCATGTGTCACTGTCAGCCAGAGTGGAAGGTCAAGTATGGCGGCATTTGTAATTGCATTAGATGCTTTTCCAGGGATACTGTGGATATCGCCGGTACTTCTGTGTGAAGTGTTAGGTATTCGTGGTTCCTGATTTCTTTTCTTTTTTTTTTTAAGGTGACTGTATGTAGTTTGTTCAGTTTAAGAGTGGTTGGTGTCAGAACCAGATCCTAAACAGCTGGTAGTAAATGTCTGTCAGTCTGAATAATGAGCGTAATTCCCAGAGTGCTGGTTGTGACCATAAGGATATCCCAAGTACCCAGGTCTAAATCTGGGAAAGAGAAATGGGGCTACGCTAAGTAACGAGATGTTTGTTCCCGGCCTCTGTGTGTTGTAATTCCAATTGCTTATGTGTAAAGCATGAACACAAACAACTCTATTCATCACACACTCTGTTTCTGTATGAGAAATGGTAATTCCGAAGATGGTTGGCTGTCGTTATGAGTCACTCCATGACAGTCTGGTACGACACCACTGCAGTCTTTGGTGACGGTGACGTGGTGTTAAGGACAGTCGTGGTAACGGTCTGTGTGCATGTAGTCCTGCGTGGTGCAGCCGCTGCACTATGATGGTGCTGCACTAACAGGATGACTCATGGAGGACACCACTGCTCGCTGGAGGTCTGTACTACTGGCTATATATTAACTGTGTGAGAAACGCTGATTCTTACAGTCTGTGTGGTTGTGGCTGACCAAAGTGCACACTGCTTGTATAATCTGCATAGGAAAGTATTGACCTCATTAGTGCTGGTGTGAGGTGTGTACAGAGTGAGGGAGAGAGGGTTTGGTGTGAGGTGTGTACAGAGTGAGGGAGAGAGGGTTTGGTGTGAGGTGTGTACAGAGTGAGGGAGAGAGGGTTTGGTGTGAGGTGTGTACAGAGTGAGGGAGAGAGGGTTTGGTGTGAGGTGTGTACAGAGCGAGTGAGAGAGGGTTTGGTGTGAGGTGTGTACAGAGCGAGGTGTGTACAGAGAGGGGTTTGGTGTGTGAGGTGTGTGTACAGAGCGAGTGAGAGAGGGTTGGTGTGTGAGGTGTGTACAGAGCGAGTGAGAGAGGGTTTGGTGTGAGGTGTGTACAGAGTGAGGGAGAGAGGGTTTGGTGTGAGGTGTGTACAGAGTGAGGGAGAGAGGGTTTGGTGTGAGGTGTGTACAGAGTGAGGGAGAGAGGGTTTGGTGTGAGGTGTGTACAGAGTGAGGGAGAGCGGGTTTGGTGTGAGGTGTGTACAGAGTGAGGGAGAGCGGGTTTGGTGTGAGGTGTATACAGAGTAAGTGAGAGAGGGTTTGGTGCAAGGTGGTTCAGATGTTCTGTACAGTGGTGGTGATGGGAACCAGGGTTCTCCATGTCTAGAACACACATATAGACACTATATTGACTATCTAGAACCACCAGTGGAGCTACACGTGTCTTCTGAGTGTGTATGGAATGTTGATGATGAAAATCTGGAAAACCTGGAAATACTAAGTCTCTTTGGGGGACTATTTGACCTCACAGCGCCCTGCAGCATGTATCCCTCCACCATGAATGGAGTTTAAGGCTGAGATCTTCTCCACACTATCATAAACAGCGTCTCAGACATCAGGCAGCGTATTCAGAACCACCTCCTGTAGGAACTTCCTGTGAGGGAGCTTTTAGAGGGGACGTCTGGTTACCTTCACCACCACTGTGTACAGATCTGACTCTTGTAGCTGTTCTAAATCTTTTTGAAAAGAAAACCGTGGCGTTCCCGGTTAAATTCCCTCTGCGTTCTTGGTCTTACACTTGACATTTTTGTGGGTTCCCCTGAGCGCTGTCTGCATGTTTGGCATTTTTGGGTAGCATGTACTCGAGTGGTCCGGCAGATGACTCATCCTCCGTGCCTGATGTCTGGATGCTCTCTGTGTCCCCAAACAGCAAGTCTGTTCACTTAGCTGATGTTTTAATAAACTACCGTGTTCCTTTAGTTTGGGTTTGTGTCGGTAAACATGCGGTGCTCTCAGCGTGTATTAAGGTTCTGTGTAATACACCGTGAAGCCTCCATCATGTTGGGTTAAATCAGTGCTCTGTGTGTCAGTGTTACTCGAACTGCCACCAGAATTACATCATGAGAACAGACTCCAGCCGAGAGCGAGTTAGTACCTGATCCTGCTGAAAGAGCGCTCTGTTGGTCTGAACTTCAGAGCGCAGACTAAAGGGCAGATCTGCTGAAAGAGGAGCCGTCTACCAGCACTTTGGGACAAAGAGACAGATGCTGGCTGGTTTTAGGGCTGAGGCAGGTGCTCAGGTTCAGTCTCTGTCTCACCATCGTTCAGACTCGGTCTCAGTCATACTCAACATTGAGACAAGTACATTGTTTGCACTCCGTCCCAGTCTAGACATCACTCAGACTCGTTCTCGTCTCAGTCTGGACATCACTCAGACTCGTCCTCGTCTCAGTCGGGACATCACTCAGACTCGTCCTCGTCCCAGTCTGGACATCACTCAGACTCGTCCTCGTCCCAGTCTGGACATCACTCAGACTCGTCCTCGTCCCAGTCTGGACATCACTCAGACTCGTCCTCGTCCCAGTCTGGACATCACTCAGACTCGTCCTCGTCCCAGTCTGGACATCACTCAGACTCGTCCTCGTCCCAGTCTGGACATCACTCAGACTCTGTCTCGTCCCAGTCTGGACATCACTCAGACTCGTTCTCGTCTCAGTCTGGACATCACTGAGACTCCGTCTCGTCTCAGTCTGGACATCACTCAGACTTGTTCTCGTCTCAGTCTGGACATCACTCAGACTCGTTCTCGTCTCAGTCTGGACATCACTCAGACTCGTTCTCGTCCCAGTCTGGACATCACTCAGACTCGTTCTCGTCCCAGTCTGGACATCACTCAGACTCGGTCTCGTCCCAGTCTGGACATCACTCAGACTCGGTCTCGTCCCAGTCTGGACATCACTCAGACTCGGTCTCGTCCCAGTCTGGACATCACTCAGACTCGGGTCTCGTCCCAGTCTGGACATCACTCAGACTCGGGTCTCGTCCCAGTCTGGACATCACTCAGACTCGTTCTCGTCTCAGTCTGGACATCACTGAGACATCACTCAGTCTGGACATCACTCAGACTCGTTCTCGTCTCAGTCTGGACATCACTCAGACTCGTTCTCGTCTCAGTCTGGACATCACTCAGACTCGTTCTCGTCCCAGTCTGGACATCACTCAGACTCGTTCTCGTCTCAGTCTGGACATCACTCAGACTCGTTCTCGTCCCAGTCTGGACATCACTCAGACTCGTTCTCGTCCCAGTCTGGACATCACTCAGACTCGTTCTCGTCCCAGTCTGGACATCACTCAGACTCGGGTCTCGTCCCAGTCTGGACATCACTCAGACTCGGGTCTCGTCCCAGTCTGGACATCACTCAGACTCGGGTCTCGTCCCAGTCTGGACATCACTCAGACTCGGGTCTCGTCCCAGTCTGGACATCACTCAGACTCGTCCTCGTCCCAGTCTGGACATCACTCAGACTCGTCCTCGTCCCAGTCTGGACATCACTCAGACTCTGTCTCGTCCCAGTCTGGACATCACTCAGACTCTGTCTCGTCCCAGTCTGGACATCACTCAGACTCTGTCTCGTCCCAGTCTGGACATCACTCAGACCCGTCTTCGTCCCAGTCTGGACATCACTCAGACCCGTCTTCGTCCCAGTCTGGACATCACTCAGACTCGTCCTCGTCCCAGTCTGGACATCATTCGTGTTCATGTTCCTTCTCCTTTCTATCCCTCATTTCAGTGTTTGTGTTTCGGTGGTTCAAGCGGTTATAAAATAGTCACTTGGGCGTTATGTCAGCTTGTTTACGCTGAAAGTAGATCAGATATCGAGCAGCGTTTGTGCTGTGGCCGAGGGGCAGCGAGGCTGTGAGGGGGGTCAGCTGATCATGGAGTGATGTAGTCCAATCTGCTTTTCTCCAGAAGTCTTGTCTCTTCCTTTTGCTGTCGTTTCACTTTTTTCACGTTACGGTTTTGGCAAAACCTGGTTTATTTTCCCTTTAGCTGTTGTGCTAAACAGGCAAGTACTGCTGAGTCTTTTCTGGAACGGTCACCTATTACCATTCAGTCAAATCCTGAAGAATCTAATCATCTCCTGCCCAGAGTTACCCTCGCTGTCTAGTTTAAATACACCACAGAAAGGAAGGAAAACTTAATCAAATTTTCTCTGTGTCTCTCTCTGTCTATCTCTCTCTGTGTCTCTGTCTCTGTCTGTCCATAGGAGTGGTGGAGGGCGACCTGGCTGCTGTAGAGGCCTACAAGTCTTCAGGGTTCGACATTGCTCGGCAGCTGACAGCCGATGAGGTTCGCCTGCTGAATCGACCATCTGCCTTCGACGAAGGTTTCACGCTCGTTCACCTCGCCATCCGCTTCCAGAGGCAGGACATGCTCGCCATCCTGCTGACCGAGGTACGTCCTGGACACACAGCAATTATATCAGAATGAAATAAACATGATTTAGACAAAGCTAAACCTGCAGCAGTTAGGTTTATTACATGTCTATTAATGATATGAAAGCAGTAATAACTATAAAGGTGGTGAGGGAGAATAGAATTTAACAGAATCATGTGAAGGTAATGTGAAAATTCTAGAACCACTCTGGAGCTCAAAGGACCAATTATTTATAGTGTTTACAAAGTACCTTCTTTCTTCTTGTCCTTTTTGTCCTTCTTCTGTTTCTTTTGCTTCTTTGTCTTGTCTTTCTCTCTTCTTCCTCCTCTGTTATTCTTCAGTTAATACAGCCCGACCTGCTTAACATTTTTACAGGCTCAGTGAAACAGCATTTTGAAGGTCCCAGCAGTGAGAGGCGTCACAGTACACTTCTCCCATATAGACACTCAGTAGATGGTACACACAAATTTGAACACAGACACACTAATGCACAGCAATAACAGCAGGAACATGGATTTAAGGTAGCACTGAATTTAAGGTGTCTCTGGATTTAAAGTGGTGGTGAATTTAGGGTATATTCAATTCAAGTTCATTCAAGGTGCACATGAGTTCAAAGTCACTGCAGTTTTAGGAGGCAGTACATTTAAAGTAGCATGAGATTTAAAGTGGCAGTGGATTTGTAGTTGTTCTGGATTTAAGATGCCAGTGGGTTTATTGTTGTTCTGGATTTAAGGTGGCAGTGGATTTATAGTTGTTCTGGGTTCAAGGCGGCAGTGGGTTTATAGTTGTTCTGGGTTTAAGGCGGCAGTGGGTTTATAGTTGTCCTGGGTTTAAGGCGGCAGTGGGTTTATAGTTGTTCTGGATTTAAGGTGGCAGTGGATTTATAGTTGTTCTGGATTTAAAGTGGCAGTGGGTTTATAGTTGTCCTGGGTTTAAAGTGGCAGTGGGTTTATAGTTGTCCTGGATTTAAGGTGGCAGTGGATTTATAGTTTTCTGGATTTAAAGTGGCAGTGGGTTTATAGTTGTCCTGGGTTTAAGGCGGCAGTGGGTTTATAGTTGTCCTGGGTTTAAGGCGGCAGTGGGTTTATAGTTGTCCTGGGTTTAAGGCGGCAGTGGATTTATAGTTGTTCTGGATTTAAGGGGGCAGTGGACTTGTAGTGGCAGTGTATTTCTTTATAAGATTTCAGACGGTGCATTTGTTGCTCAGGAACATTTTAAAGCCAGTCTTCTCTGCAGCACTGTTGCTGAGTGTCCTGGTGCTGTGTTTGTGTTCTGTCTGAGCCACAAGGGCATTTGCAGTGGCTGCTGTACCGTCAATGAAGGATTTACATGACTGGATTACTGGAGCACTGAGCTCTGATTGGTCGAGGGGTGACCCTCACTGGCTGGGAGCTAAAGGACAGGATGCACACCGATTACAGGAGGCACACACGGCACCAAAGAACAGATCATAGTGGGAAACAGTAGAAAGCTGTGACATTACTGATGATCAGCTGCACTATTTAAGAGTTCTCCACTCGGACTCGTAGTGCTAATATGGGAGGGATGGTGGAGCCCAGCAAGCTTTATGTTGGCGTGGTCACACTTTAGCATTGTGATCATATAGACATGTCTGCTCTGATGTTCCAGGCCGGTGGTTTTATCAGTATTGGAAAACATTTAGATTAATCCCGTTTCTTATTTTTAGCCCTGCCTCTTGTTTTCGAGTCTAACCGCCCCCTGAAACTGGGTTATAAGGAGTAATGATTAAAATCTAGCCCTCTGTGAAATGAGACAACCTCTAAAGAACCGGATACGTCACCAGGTGTCGTCAGTGGCTTTAATTTAAACAGAAATAAAGAAGCACAGGCTTCAGTTTTACACATCAACCAGCCAATCAGTCGATCAATCAGTCTAACAAGTCACGCAATAAAAAAAAAAGGGCAAACAGAACCTACATGACTACGACCCTGCCAGTCTGCAGTGCCAGTAGAGGAGGGTGGAGTTCAGCTCCTCACTGCTTAAACACATTTAGGGCATCATGTGGCCTCAAAGAGGCGGATGACATTTATTTATTTATTTATTTATTTATTTATTTATTTATCTCCACCCAGAATTCTTCAGTGATATGAAGCTGAGCTCTTTAATCTCCAGCTTCATGATCCAATTTTGCCGTTCCACCTTAAATGGCCCAACAACCTCAGGTACCAGACTGTAACTGCTGTACCAGTTAAGGTGGAATGGGAAATATCGCTAGGTAACAGCGAGACATTGGCGTATCACTAGTGATCCTACAGTACAGCGGCTTTTTAACAGACACTCATTTTTGAGCCATCTTGTCGATGATTCGCAGGGCATTCTGGGAATTTTCATATAACGCCCCGTTTGGAGCCTGCCTCTCCAAAATCTTCCTTTGTGTGGTCTGGACTTTTTCAGAAAACTGCCCGCAGTGTGGGGTTTGTGTTGGACCCTGATGCTTTCAGAAAACCCTGCTTTTCTTTTTCGGAATCCCGCTGTAAGAATGTTGTTTCCTCTGTGTGTGACCTCTGTTTGACCTCCTTGTGTCCCCCTGGGCTCCGCAGGTGTCTCAGCAGGCAGTGAAGTGTATCCCGGCAATGGTGTGTCCCGAGCTGACGGAACAGATTCGCAGAGAAATCGCCGCCTCGCTGCACCAGCGCAAAGGAGACTTCGCCTGTTACTTCCTCACGGATCTGGTCACCTTCACTCTGCCAGCAGGTACATGTGCACACGTTTAACTGGTCAGGGCGTGAGGCTGCAGATCCCGAAGGATGTACGGTGGAATCCTAAGTCTGAGACCATCTGGATTGGGGTTTTTTCCTGTTTGGAGTTTCATTAGTACCTCTTGTTAAATGATGAAGTGAATATTCATGATATTCTAGAGGCCACAGGAGAAGGGGATGTTTTGCAATAGGTGACTTTCAAAATCTGTGACGTAGCGAACGCCATAGTAGATGGAGATCGAGGAATATTCTAGAGGCCACAGGAGAAGGGGATGTTTTGCAATAGGTGACTTTCAAAATCTGTGACGTAGCGAACGCCATAGTAGATGGAGATCTGTCTCTATCTTCATTTGACGCAGGCACATTGTGGAACAAGTGCGCAGCACAGTAGAGCGTGACTTGCTCTGTTGCTCTGTGAATGTTCTTAAAGTTAAAGATCTCATTGAAATGTTATTCCTAAAATTGGTATTCCTGGTATCTGCCTTTGCAGCGATTTGGATCAGCCGCCTTTAATTGGTTGTGTGTGTATTAATAGCCGTGGAGATGTTTGTGTTGGCAGGACCCTTGGCGTGCGCGTTCCAGTGCTGATTTTAGACATACCAGAGCGTCAGTTTACCTGCAGCAGCGCAGTACTGTATTACAGCGCACCTATAGATATATATGTACAGTACACTCTGTGTAACTGAGCTCAGGTCAACACTGGGCTTCACTACTGAGACACCCACCCACTGTGTTCAAGTCAGTCAGTGATAAGGTGTGTTTGAAGTGTGTTCTGTGTCGAGCTCTGGTCCTGGGGGCCTGGTGTCCAGCAGACACACCTGTTTATACTCATCTGTCGACTGCCAGTGGGTGTGTTTAAAAAGGGGTGCCAGGAAACTGCTGCTGGATGCCGGTACACTGGAGTTGTGCACCTCTGGTGGAGAGGATGTATAGCTTGTTTACGTCTAGAGCCTCAACAACAACAACTTGATGTCGTCTTTGGGCCTGGAGCACCTAAACATTTGCGCGTGTGTGTGTTAGGGTTAGGGTTAGGGTTAGGGTAAGCAATGCATTTTCACATCACCCCCACATTGGTCAGGCACTGTTCCTAACCATTTGTGCCCAGTGAGTTTTGCAGTCCATACCAAATCTGTGATCACTGTCCTGAATTAACCCTCGGGTGAACTGACCACAGTCTTCCTCCTCCGTTCTCCAGCAGACCACTGGGGGCGCCATTGTTGCCTTCTCTGTCCATAACATATGACACACCCACGGATGTCGTCACGGTTTGTCCTGAAGACTTTCCAGACTTTTCGGGTTTCAAACCTATTTACCTTTGGTGGAGATGCACCAATGGCAATGGTTTGGTAGTACAGAACAAACGCGCGTCTGCTAGCCCGTGTTTGGATTCTGTGATGCGCTATGACGTGGTTGGAGCGATAGGAGTGGCGGGGCTAGGCAACTGCATCTTCAGTATGTGGCGTCAGTAATGGATTACATGCCATCACTCCCGATGAAGTCTCTCTGTTGTGTTTGTAGCTGGGAGGAACGGCTGTCCTGGGACACTGGGATTCTCCCACTCTCATGACGGATCTCTGAAATGTTCTGCTCTTTGGAGAGAGTCTGTCCTGTTCTGCCTTTAAACTTGGAATAAGTGACGTGTGTCATACTAATTATCCATATTTGCTTTTTGGCTATATCGCCCAGGCCATGTATTTAACCACCTCCATTTCAATTCAGCCGTTTATTTGATCCGTAAATAATTGAACTGTTTGTTGATTTGCTTGTTTTTGTTCCAGACATTGAAGATTTACCTCCTGCAGTTCAAGAAAAGCTGTTTGACGAGGTGCTCGACCGTGATGTGCAAAAAGGTAACCGTAGCACCCAAACAGGACCACACCAACCAGCACAATCAGGCCAGTCACCAAACACACCCGTAACAACAGCCCTAACAAACAGCATGTACTGTGGAGGAATCCATTAGAGTGGCTTTCCGGTCTACCCTCACATGAATGGAGGTCATTCGCTCGGTTTACTGTCTGAAGGTTATTTATATTTATCTTTTTTTCACCAGAGGGAAAATCAGCGCAACCAAAAGACATGTAAAACTTGTTGCCCAACATCAGCATTTAATACAGTCGAGTCACACAGGCTCCCACAGCTACCTGCTGTGATGTGTTATGAGATGGCAGGCAGGTTCATGCTGTAAGGCCTTGTGTGATCTTTGGTGGTCTGTTCTGAAGCGCTGGAGGACATGATGACCCCCTTACAGCAGAATGAGCAAACTAGATGTTTCGGTTTCAAACACAAACTAGAGATCTCTCGGGGTGTTCTGAGTTTGGTTTGTTTTGGGCGCTGTTTGAGGGTCTCAGTTAATTTTGACGATGATCATGTGCACAGAAAACCGCGAGTCAGCCGCGTGAGTCTGCATCAGACTCTGAAACAGTCCAAATGTCTGCAGTTTCTATTTTTGCTTTAGTTATGAACGATAAAGTGCGTTATTGTTTGCTAAGAGAATGGTTCCATTTGTCACTGCAGTATCTGGTGATCTCTTGTCCCTTCTGTCGTCTAACAAAACATAATTCAATAAGAATAAAAATATATATTACTTTAGTATTAAGACTTTTGTGTGTCATTACAGACCTTTTTATGTACTATTTATAACTTTGGTATATGTGTGTTAATTTATTAACAATATTATTTATTTATTTATTTATTTATTTATTTGCTTGTTGTTTTTTTTAGATGGTTGTTTATTTTATTTTTTTTCTTGAGACTGTCAGACGGGTTTCCAATTGTATTACAAGAGTAACTGAATCGAAACCTTTTGTGTGCAGAGTTGGAGGAGGAGTCTGCGGTGATTAACTGGTCTCTGGAACTGGGCACTCGGCTGGACAGTCGTCTGTACGCTCTGTGGAACCGAACGGCCGGAGACTGCCTGCTGGACTCGGTGCTACAGGCCACCTGGGGAATCTACGATAAAGACTCGGTCCTCCGCAAAACGCTCCACGACAGTCTGCACGACTGCTCACACTGGTCAGAACTTCAGCACACGTGCACATCCGTCCAGAACATTTGGACTCATAACGTAGTAGTAATGTAGTAATGATACTAAATTGTATCTGGGGGTCTGCTTTTAATAATTGTGGTCCAGGAACATGTTTGTACTGAATTGTAAATGACTAAGGTTAATGACTTTCTTCAGATGAACCAGTCCAGCACTGTTTATCATTCTCGACACATGCAGGAAGTTAAAAATTTTGAAATAATTAGTTCATTTAATTCTGTGCATGTATACTGTATTGCCAAAAGTATTCCCTCACCCATCCAGATCACTGAATCCAGGTGTTCCAGTCACTTCCATGGCCACAGGTGTATAAGACCGAGCACCTAGACATGCAGACTGCTCCTACAGACGTTAGTGAGAGAACGGGTCGCTCTCAGGAGCTCAGTGAACTCCAGCGTGGTACCGTGATAGGATCCACCTGTGCTACAAGTCCAGTGGTGAAATTCCCCCCTACTAAATATTCCACAGTCCACTGTCAGTTGGATTAGAACACAGTGGGAGTGATTGGGAACGACAGCCACTCAGCCAGTGGTGTAAAGCGGAGGCGTGTTCTCTGAAGTGACCAGTCACGCTTCTTCGCCTGCTAATGATGGGCAGGAACTGGCCTGACCTCCACCCGATAGAACACCTTTGGGATGGATTAGAGCCGAGGCTGAGAGCCAGGGCTTCTCGTCCAACATCAGTGTCTGACCTCACTAATGTGCTTCTGGAAGAATGGTCAGGAATTCCATAACCACAGTCCTAAACCTTGTGGAAAGAATTCCCAGAAGAGTTGAAGCTATAATGGCTGTAAAGAGCGGAGCATCATATTACAGCCTATGGTTAAGGAAAGTGGGGGTCACTCAAGGTGATACGTGTATGAAGGTGGATGAGCAAATACTCTTGGGACTGTATAATGTATCTTCAGTAGAACCATGGTTCCGTACGATTGAGCAGTAAACCGTACAGTAGTGTATGTTCACATACAGAGGCACTAAAGTGTATTTGATTGTGTTGCAGGTTCTATACTCGGTGGAAGGAGTGGGAGTCGTGGTACTCGCAGAGTTTCGGCCTCCATTTCTCCCTCAGAGAGGAACAGTGGCAGGAGGACTGGGCCTTCATCCTGTCCCTCGCTAGCCAGGTACAACCACACACGCTGCCTGTCACAAGTACTTACACGTGTGATTATGCTATACATCCAACAGTATCCAGACGGCCCTGAATTCAGGTTCTCAAAGCTTCACCCAGGTGTTCAGTTATACACTCTCCATAGAAACACTCGGACCAATAGAGCGGGACACTGGAACAGCTGCACATAAGCTTAAGGTCACCATGGCCAGTGTCAAGTGTGGGCTAGAGGGTCTGAAGTCCCCCAGCATTGGCCTGAGGATCAGTGGAGCTGCATTCTCTGGGGTGATGGACCATCACCCAGAATCTTTTGGATCAGCTGGAGTGACCCAGAAATGATTAGCCTGACCTCACTAATGCTCAGTCAAATCCTCACAGCAATGTTCCAGCATATACATACACAGGCTGAACATGTGTAATTTATATTTCTCTCTCTCTCTGTCTCTCTGTCTCTCTGTCTCTCTCTCTCTCTCTCTCTCTCTCTCTCTCTCTCTCTCTCTCTCTCTCTCTCTCTCTCTCTCTCTCTCTCTCTCTCTCTCTCTCTCTCTCTCTCTCTCTCTCTCTCTTTTGTGTTCCAGCCTGGGGCGAGTTTGGAGCAGACTCATATATTCGTTCTTGCACACATTCTCCGTCGCCCGATCATAGTTTACGGAGTGAAGTATTACAAGAGTTTCCGTGGAGAAACGTTAGGCTACACTCGCTTTCAAGGTGAGCTTTCTGTCTGAATGGGAGTGTTATTTAATAGGTGGTGAAGTTAATATGTAAATTAATATATAACATGGGTTTGGTGTGAGGTGTGTACAGAGTGAGGGAGAGAGGGTTTGGTGTGAGGTGTGTACAGAGTGAGGGAGAGAGGGTTTGGTGTGAGGTGTGTACAGAGTGAGTGAGAGTGGGTTTGGTGTGAGGTGTGTACAGAGTGAGGGAGAGAGGGTTTGGTGTGAGGTGTGTACACAGTGAGGGAGAGAGGGTTTGGTGTGAGGTGTGTACACAGTGAGGGAGAGAGGGTTTGGTGTGAGGTGTGTACAGAGTGAGGGAGAGAGGGTTTGGTGTGAGGTGTGTACAGAGTGAGGGAGAGCGGGTTTGGTGTGAGGTGTGTACAGAGTGAGGGAGAGAGGGTTTGGTGTGAGGTGTGTACAGAGTGAGGGAGAGAGGGTTTGGTGTGAGGTGTGTACAGAGTGAGAGCGGGTTTGGTGTGAGGTGTGTACAGAGTGAGGGAGAGAGGGTTTGGTGTGAGGTGTGTACAGAGTGAGGGAGAGAGGGTTTGGTGTGAGGTGTGTACAGAGTGAGGGAGAGAGGGTTTGGTGTGAGGTGTGTACACAGTGAGGGAGAGAGGGTTTGGTACAGTGAGCGGGGTGTGAGGTGTACAGAGTGAGGGAGAGAGGGTTTTGGTGTGAGGTGGCTACAGAGTGAGGGAGAGCGGGTTTGGTGTGAGGTGTGTAGAGAGTGAGGGGGGGTTTGGTGTTAGGGGTGTACTTAGTGAGGGAGAGAGTTTTTGGTGTGAGGTGTGTACAGAGTGAGGGAGAGAGTGGGTTTGGTGTGAGGTGTACAGAGTAGCGGGTTGGTGTGAGTGAGTGAGGGAGAGAGGGTTTGGTGTGAGGTGGTTCAGATGTTCTGTACAGTGGTGGTGATGCGAACCAAGGTTCTCCATGTCTAGAACACACATACAGACACTGTATCTAACCCACCAGTGAACCTACACGTGTCTCTGAGTGTGTATGGAATGTTGATGATGAAAATCTGGAAAACCTGGAAATACTAAGTTCCTTTGGGGGACTATTTGACCTCACAGCGCCCTGCAGCATGTATCCCTCCACCATGAATGGAGTTTAAGGCGGAGAAATTATTTGTTCAGGTAACAAACATTGTGTGTAGGTAAATAACTTTAAGGTGGAGTTTTTCCAGTGGTCAGGCGGAGATGAGGTTTACTAACTTTGCGTTCCATGTGAAATTAAGGTTCCAGGTTTCTTCCCTCAGTCTGATCTGAGCTGGTGATCATCAAGTTGAATGTCTTCATGCAGAGCTGTCTCTCACTGTAGTGATATCCAAACCTGCGTCCATTAATAAGACTGATGCTAGGGCAGAGTTCAGAGGTCTCCTGATTACCTACTTTTCTGTATGAGGTGATGGTGAAATAATTAGTATGTGGTGAATTAATTTTCACTAAAGGAGATTTACCACTAGTAATCTGGACCGGATTGGCACCGGATCAGTACCGCGCTTCTCCTCTGCAGTCAGTGGCACAGCAGAGCTGTCATACGTCAGCTGAATTGATTGCGGCTCAGAGTTCGCTCTCTGTTGGGTGACTGAGCTCGGCTGAATGGAACGTTTCAGCTTTCACTGAGGCTTGTGGTCAATGAGAGGGAACCGTAATGCTCAGATTGCTGTGTTAAGGCAGAAAAGGTGAGGGAAGGGTGAGGACACCAGTAGCAGTAGATGTGTCATGGCTGTCAAATCAAGTGTGTGTGTGAGTGCATGTGCGCATGCGTGCATGAGTGTGTGTGAGTGTGTGTGAGTGTGTGTGAGTGTGTGTGAGTGTGTGTGAGTATGTGTGAGTGTGAGTGAGTGTGTGTGAGTGTGTGTGTGCATGACTGTGAGTGTGTGTGTGTGTGTGTGTGTGTGTGTGTGTGTGTGTGTGTGTGTGTGTGTGTGTGTGTGTGTGTGTGTGTGTGTGAGTGAGTGTGTGTGAGTGTGTGTGTGCATGACTGTGAGTGTGTGTGTGTGTGTGTGTGTGTGTGTGTGTGTGTGTGTGTGTGCATGACTGTGAGTGTGTTTGTGCACTTGAGTGTACGTGTGCCTTGGTGCGTGTGTTTGTCTGATTTCCTCCTCTGGGTGGCCCGGTTTCCTCCCACAGTCCAAATGCAGTCGGTCAGGTGAACTGGAGATGCTAAAGTAAGACAGGAGAGCCTCCCACATGGGGAAATCTGCATCACTGCAGCAGGATGCAGAGCAAGAGGCAGAGTAAAGTACAAGTTGTACAAAATATTAGACGTGTGTACCGTCACTGTGTACTCCTTCCCCTCTCCTGCTGCAGAGTGGGCTAATAGAACCCATCTCTCTCCTGCTGTAATGTTGGTACTGTTCTGGACATATGAGGATTTTAAAGAAGCATTATACATGTGCATCTCTGACCGTCACACCAATCAAGCACAGATGACATGAAACGGAAGTCGCGGGAGAGTGAGAGCTCAGTAGCGTTAGGTTAATGTGTTGAGATGATGGGTCACGCGGACTCGTTACATGCAGCACTAATGTGGTCAGGATTTAGAGAGTGCTCAGATGTGCGAGTGTCTGAACTGAAAGCGTACATTTATGAAGTAGACTAATGCATTATGGGTGAGAGAGAGATGGCCAGAGCCAGCTGCTCCTCCTAAAGTGCAATGTGGACGTATCTCTAGAGTGCTGTTGTTTCCAGCTGTGACCCCGAAGCCCAGGCCCGGTTCAGCCGCGTGAACAGCCGAGAGAACACCATGTGGAGCATCTCTGTATTGGTGGTGTGACAGAATAGAAAATCAAGTTTGATCCTTTGAAGTACACTCATGCAGAAATAGTTGCAGGTATCAGACAACAGGAATGAAACTTGGTGTGTAGGTTGACTTCATTAGACATGCGTGGCTAAACATGAAACTTTTAGTCATGTGACTTAAGCAAGGACGGGTCTTATTTCTGTACCTGTGTAGTTTCATTTCTTGCTTGCACAGAAGGGTAGAGTCAGGAGACTGAAGGCAGGAGATGTGGAAGTAGTTTATTTCAAGGCGATATCAGTTCACTTACAGCTCCTGTCCAAAGACAGGCCAGTCCAGTCCAGCCTGAACTCAGCCCAACTCAGCCCAACTCAGCCCAACTCAGCCCAACTCAGCCCAACTCAGCCCAACTCAGCCCAACTCAGCCCAACTCGGCCCAACTCGGCCCAACTCGGCCCAACTCAGCCCAACTCAGCCCAACTCAGCCCAACTCGGCCCAACTCGGCCCAACTCGGCCCAACTCGGCCCAACTCGGCCCAACTCGGCCCAACTCGGCCCAGCCCCAGTTTTTATACACTGTTCAACCACCCCGATAAAGTTCTGTTCTGGTGGTGCAGTTGTTCCCTACATGGTAAACGTATACACACTTGTGTAGCCAACACCTGGCTGAACCAGCAGTCATGATTGCAGAGTTGTTGGCTACGACACAGGACTACACGCACACAGACCGTTACCACGACTGTCCTTAACACCACGTCACCGTCACCAAACACTGCAGTGGTGTCGTACCAGACTGTCATGGAGGGACTCAGAATGGCAGCGGGTCATCTTCAGTGACGAGTCCCGCTTTAGTCTTGGTGGAGACGCCCAACGAATCCGTGTGTGGAGGCACCGTGGTCAGCACCAAGATGAGCGGTTTGTAGTCACACGTCCAGAAGACCTGGTGTCCCTCCACCTCCACCCCTACCGCACCATCTGCAGGAACTGTGTGAGGATGTTCAAGCTGCATGGGATGGATTATCACAGGACTCCATCAGGAACCTCTACAGCTCCATACCGAGACGTCTGGCGTGTTGGGTTAGCGAACACGGCGGCCCGACGCCATACTGAGAGACGGACTTCTGTATGTGTAGCTCAATAAATATTGATCATATCAGTCTAAATTTATCATCAGTTATTGATCCTGGTCCCCTTTATCCTCCTTCCCAACACACCTGCACTCCCACACCTCCTCCTGTGGAGCTGTTCTCCTGATGATGGGTGTATATTGATATATGATACCATGCTGATGATGTTAAGGGTCGTCTTATTTTTTAGATGAACCTCCAGATAAAGATTAGCCTTCTCTTGTAAATCACTGTCCTCGTTCTAAAGCACCTTGTTAAATCCTTCAGTGATTCTAAAAAGCTCTTGGAACACTCTGTACAGGTCGGCGCGCCAGTCCTTCAGCCGTTTGGCCAGACTTGCTGTGTTAGCAGAATTAGCTGGAACTGTTCTGCAGCATGCTGGCTTGCTCGTCCTCATTTCATTTCGGAACCGTGCGTCCTGTTCCACTCAAGGCCACCATACCTCTGTATCACAATGCATCTCTATAGAATGCTGGCTGTTAGAGCGCATAAGCGTCAGGCTCAGGTTGACTTCTACACTGTACTAGTGTAAACCGACTGTGTTAGTGTTTAGCATCTCTGATCACGCTCCGCATCAGTACTCTACCTCTTCAGCAGACTGACTGTTTACCAGCTGAAAGAATTTAGCTTAGCTAACAGCCTGTTAGCATTAGCTGACAAGGAAACTGAGGTCCAGTGTTATGGGGGAACGTATATAATGTCTTGGCCTCCTGCATATTCAATCACAGTTTTTTCTTCGCCTGCTTCACAAACGCTTCACTGTAGGTATTAATGTACAGGGTTCTATACTGTGATGAGCTCCTTACAGTGCTCACTGGTTTCACTGGTGACTGGAGTCTCATTCAGACCTTCAGATCTGTTTCTCACTGTTCCTCTCTCAGGACTCGAACAGCATCAGTTATTCTACGCTCAGTTCTGTATGTAACTAAGTTCTGATCCGTTTATGTGTGTGTCTTGTCCGGTGTGGACCTGAGGAGGATGGGTTCCCCTTTAGAGTCTTGGTTCCTCTCTGGGGTTCTTGCTCTGAGGGTCTTTCTCCTTGGACCCTGAGTCTCTGTGTAGCTGCGTCAGTTATACCCAGTCGAGCCACGTTACGGCGACCGCCAGCTAATATCCAGAGTGACCACCGTGTCCAGCGTAGACAGCAGCTAGACGGGCCGGGCCCATCCACCCCAGGGAGGCCCGTTAGCATGTATGGGTGTACGTGATCTGCAAGGATGGATTCGTACCCAGATCAACTGAGAGTGCCTTCCACATGGATGAGTGGGCCCAGAGGATGCCACCTAAACATTCCACAGACCATAACTCTGCTCCTCCACAAGCAGGAGGTGGTCATAATAATGTGACTAGACCGTGTAAAAGGCGCTTATTTGTGTTTCCATCCTTGTTTTGTATCTTTGCTAGGTGTGTACCTACCATTGCTATGGGAACAGAGCTTTTGCTGGAAAAGCCCTATCGCCCTTGGTTACACGAGGGGTCACTTCTCTGCGCTGGTCGCCATGGAGACCGACGGCTACGACAATCGCGGCGCGGGCGCCAATCTCAACACAGACGACGACGTCACGGTGACCTTCCTCCCATTGGTCGACAGCGAGAGGAAGCTGCTGCACATCCACTTCCTGTCTGCGCAGGAGGTACGTGATGGCATATCGGACTCGCAGCGGCAGTAAAGAAAACTGAGGCTGGAGTGGGTGATGTAGAAACCAGGAGGTGGAAACTAGTTTATGAAAAAGATCAGATCCCACCTCCATCTTTCCGCCCTCCTTCTAAAGCCCTTCTCCCAAAAATACTCATGACCGCACACATGGCCTGATTAGTCCTGGCCATGACGAGAGCACACAAATAATCAAAATCTGGGCTGGTTCATACAGAACCTCAGAGAACAGCAGAAACTACAAGAGCATTCTCTGCTGGTCTCCTCTAGAACCTAAACCCAACCCCCCCGTTTTCAGGCTCTTCAATATAAAATCCCTGTAGATGACTCCACGGACACGCCCACACCATCAAACCGCACGACTCAGAGCCACAGTGCAGACAGATTACACACCAGATACACACAGCTAGCTCTCTCTTACACCTACAGCTTAGCCGTATGACCGGCCCCACGCAAGCACCAATACCAGTACACCTGCAGAGCGTGTACACATGGACAGGTGGTGAGGCAGGTAGACCAACCAACCATTTCAGTCTGTCTGAATAAAATGACTGGATGGGTTTTTAGTCCTGTGGCTCCACAGATAAGGCTCCATTTCCTTTTATGGTCAGTAGATTTGACTCCTTGATTGCTATCGGGATGTAAAGACTATTTTAAAAAGGGTGTCTAAACACTGAATCGTCATTGTACATCTGAAGGTACATACTTTAGTACTGGTGCTCTCCATACTTAAGTACATCTGAAGGTACATACTCTAGTACTGGTACTCTCCATACTTAAGTACATCTGAAGGTACATACTTTAGTACTGGTGCTCTCCATACTTAAGTACATCTGAAGGTACATACTCTAGTACTGGTACTCTCCATACTTAAGTACATCTGAAGGTACATACTTTAGTACTGGTACTCTCCATACTTAAGTACATCTGAAGGTACATACTTTAGTACTGGTACTCTCCATACTTAAGTACATCTGAAGGTACATACTCTAGTACTGGTACTCTCCATACTTAAGTACATCTGAAGGTACATACTTTAGTACTGGTACTCTCCATACTTAAGTACATCTGAAGGTACATACTTTAGTACTGGTACTCTCCATACTTAAGTACATCTGAAGGTACATACTTTAGTACTGGTACTCTCCATACTTAAGCACATCTGAAGAGACATACTTTAGTACTGGTACTCTCCATACTTAAGTACATCTGAAGGTACATACTTTAGTACTGGTACTCTCCATACTTAAGTACATCTGAAGGTACATACTTTAGTACTGGTACTCTCCATACTTAAGTACATTCCATGTTCCCACCATAGAGAGATATAGATGTACACTGCGCCCTGACGGCGCATGTTGAAGTGTCTCCTCTGCGGAGGATGTGCAGTTTTCACCGACAGCGTTTGCATACTGAGCGTTTGTTTGTGTTGCAGATGGGGAACGAGGAGCAGCAGGAGAAGCTGCTGAGGGAGTGGCTGGACTGCTGCGTGACCGACGGCGGGATGCTGGCCGCCATGCAGAAGAGCTGCAGGCGGAGGAACCATCCGCTGGTCACTCAGATGGTCGAGAAGTGGCTGGACGGGTACAGGCAAATCCGCCCCTGCCCCACACTGTCTGACGGAGAGGAGGAGGAGGACGAAGAAGACGAGTGAGGAGGAGACGGGCCGCAGGGGGACACCGAGCTCGGAAACGGACACACCATTTATTTTCACGTCCGGGAGGGAAAGAACCTCCAGCCATTTCACACGAACGCACTCACTAAGGAAACAGTAGGGGCTTTACTGATGGACATTTCCACACCCCCCCGTTCATTTCTCATAACGCAACACTAGAACCGCGGCACCTGCCCCCTCCAACCAGAACCACAGACCCGCGATTCAGTCTAACGGAGAGGAAGCCTCCTTTAGCAAAACATCTCTCTCTCTGTCTCTCCGCCCCTCTCTCTGTCTCTCCGCCCCTCTCCCTCTCTGTCTCTCCGCCCCTCTCTCTGTCTCTCCGCCCCTCTCCCTCTCTGTCTCTCCGCCCCTCTCTCTGTCTCTCCGCCCCTCTCCCTCTCTGTCTCTCCGCCCCTCTCCCTCTCTGTCTCTCCGCCCCTCTCCCTCTCTGTCTCTCCGCCCCTCTCTCTCTCTGTCTCTCCGCCCCTCTCCCTCTCTGTCTCTCCGCCCCCTCTCTGTCTCTCCGCCCCCTCTCTGTCTCTCCGCCCCCTCTCTGTCTCTCCGCCCTCTCTCTGTCTCTCCGCCCTCTCTCTGTCTCTCCGCCCTCTCTCTGTCTCTCCGCCCCTCTCTCTCTGTCTCTCCGCCCCTCTCTCTCTCTCTGTCTCTCCGCCCCTCTCTCTCTCGCTGTCTCTCCGCCCCTCCCTCTCTCTCTCTGTCTCTCCGCCCCTCCCTCTCTTTCCGTCTCTCCGCCCCTCCCTCTCTTTCCGTCTCTCCGCCCCTCCCTCTCTTTCCGTCTCTCCGCCCCTCCCTCTCTTTCCGTCTCTCCGCCCCTCCCTCTCTTTCCGTCTCTCCGCCCCTCTCTCTTTCCGTCTCTCCGCCCCTCCCTCTCTTTCCGTCTCTCCGCCCCTCCCTCTCTCTGTCTCTCCGCCCCTCCCTCTCTCTCTGTCTCTCCGCCCCTCTCTCTCGCTCTCCCCGCCCCTCTCTCTTACCCATCAGTGCTGTTATAATGCATGGGGTTCTTTAAGAAAAAAAAAAAAAACAGCGATTAAGAAAAAGAAGTACCAGCACCAGTGAAGCAGAAACGGAGTTTATAAAGTTTTGTTATTGGCACTTAAAAAAGAAAAAGCACATTTTCCTAAAAAAAAAAAGTTTAAGAAAAAAAAAAAGCTTTGTTTTCTTTTATTCAGGTTCAGAGTTTTAATTAGTTCACTTGTGGGAAGAAGAAGAAGAAGCAGCAGCAGATGTTTTTGGTTGAAGTTCAGATTTCGCTGTGGATGCCGGAGAGAGACGAGGAGCGAGCGTGTTTAGCATGTTGTGTTACAACAGCGCACAAATACACACAGATATATCTAAAGAAAGTTAGAATGGAAAGAAGTAACCTTTCTCCCGCGTGTGACGTATATACACCCCCTCACTGTTCCCGCCCTCCTCTAGCGTTTGTTTTTGTTCCTTTTAAAGACTGACTGTATTTATTTGTTTAGGAGTGCTGAGTCATTTTACGTTTTGCTCTTCATCTTTTCTCCCATTAACACCCGTCAGTCCGTCAGTCTCTCTCTCTCCACCCTTTACGTTGCACAGAGGCGTGTACTCTTGCTGTGAGGAATGAGAAGAACCCCCAATGTGTGTAAATTTACTGACAAGCATAATGTGTGATTATCTAGTACCTCATTATTTTTTGGTTTGTTTTTGATGTTACAACTTTAGGTGCTTCTCTGTGGGGGCGGGAGGGGACGGGACGGGACGACAGATATTCACACAGCTTCTACCGAGTGTGCTATAACATTAAATTACACACACACAAACTTCCTCCTGTGTCCGTCTCTCTGTGAGCCTCAGAACTTGCAGCCGGGTTCAGTGGAAAGGCCGCAGAACGCGTGTTCTGGCTGGTCGGGGTGAGCAAGGCATCCGTCCCTGGGGGCTGAAGTGTGTGGTGGAGCAAAAAGACAAAGCATGATATAATTAACGGAAGGTGTGTAGGTTTAAAGGCGGTTCTGTTCTGGTTCTGTCCCTCTGTCTGAAACACTGTTAGAGCGCCTTTGTCTTTAAGCTCCTCCTTCCGAAGAGCCCAATGTGCTGTGATTGGTCAGACTCGCATTCTCTGTTCTGACTTGTCAACTGCCTGAGTGATGGCTGTTCTTACAGTGGTGTCAGTTTCACACTCGACCGCACATGTGAGGTAAGCAAGGAAGGGTCTTATCTCTGTACCTCACTCACCATCCCTCAAGATGCATGGCCAGCGTCAGACTCTCCTCTGTCCTGGAGCCCAGATGGTGGAACAAACTGGCTGTCCGAACAGCGGGACCCTCTCGCAGACGGAAGACCGTCTCAGCGCCCCGAGCGCTGGCTTGGGGTTGCCAGGTGGTGCAGTTCTTCTGTGTTTGGGTATCAGCACTCGCGCTTGTTCAGGCAGTGTCTGAGCTTAAGGCACGTTCTAGACTCTAGCCTTCCTGTTCTAGCTAGGACACGTTCTCCGATAGAACAAAAGCACTTCCAAAAGCGTTCCCATCCCCCGTGTGACTGATCCCGCAGACTGGGAATCCTGATAAGGATAAAGGTTCTGACTCTCTTTACTGGGAGTACAAAAGACGAACGTATCACATGTGGGCACTTTCCTCAGGACTAAACAACAATGACTTTAGCCCACTCCGCCCTGTAGGGGGCACCAGACAGCATTACATACATCCATAGCCTCTGGAGAGCAGCTACAGCTTCCTGGACCACCTGATGGCTATAGTGGACGCCTGTTCAGAGCCTGCGTGACGAGAAACGTCTGGGAAGTGGCCTGATGCTAATTGGTTTAGGAAGGGAAGGTTTCGCCTGTGAGAACTCCAAGAATGGGAATTACAGACGACTACTGGGAGAGAGAGGGGATGTGGACGTGCCTGGAAATGTGATCTATTCATGAGCAGACGAGTTTATTAATATCGCCCACTTCAAACTCAAAGGTGGTTTAAAGGAGGAACACCGGAGGGAGAAATTGGGAGCGTGAGTGTACACCAAGTGACGGAGGCTCTGAGGGATAGATCCGTCCATGGCAGGTCCCCTGACAACCACAGGACAGAGTGAATCCTCCCTGCCCTGGACTAGCCCTGCTTTAACACATTCCCCGCAGCTCCGGAAAGGCGTGTTAATGAGGTAATGAGGCGGACCAGGTGTGTTGGGAGTAGGGCAGGGTGCCTCCAGGACCAGGCCTGGGAAACACGGCTCTGTGTTGTTGAATGTAGCGTGTTGGTACTCGGTGAAAGTGGGAAGGGCACACTGCCCGGGAGCTGGAGATTAGGGTCGACTCCCGCTCGGAGTAGGAAGGTTTGGTTGGAGTGTGTGCTTTTGGGGTCGAACCCAAGTTGATGTTTATTGCTAGGAAGTCAGGAATCTCTGGGATGCTAGGAAAAGCACTGGACCCCATGAGGGGCTACGAAGACTGGAATCTGAGAGACGTGGAGTATGTGTTTTGCTATGGAGTCAGAAACCTGAGAGACACACGTCCAAAAAAAACAGACTGCTGAGTGCCTCACCAGGAAGAGCACGAGATCGGGGGTCAGAAGGTTTCTGGGTCGAATCCTGCTCATGCCAGAACCTAGAGTGTAGGTACGGCTACGAATCCTAGCCGTACCTCAGATCCTGCTCCAGCTGGAATTCTGAGTGTGTGTTTTGCGATGAAGTCAGAAATCCGAGAGACAGATCTCCAAAAAAAAGGCTGGACGTGCCTCCAAGGTCAGGAGGTTATCGGTTCAAACACCGATCATGAGCTCTGTGATCAATACCCAAGAACACGGGGAAGACTGTCCAGGCTTCGTCCTCCCGGGGCCTGGGAGAGGACACAGACAGAACCCAAAACAAGGTGTTCCCTAAAATCTGAAATCCAGCTAATCAGAGTTCACTCTCAGGAAGTCACTCTGGAGAGATCTGAATGGGATAAAGAACAAGCACCTTCTCTCAGTGCCCCTGGGTAAAGATGGTCTAACTCCGGGGGTCTTGGAGGTGTCTTGTGGTCTCGCTGGAACAGTATTTGGTGTGGTGGAGACGCTGTGGACCAGGTAGAATCCTGAGTGTAGTACTGCACACCTGCACCAGTTCCTCAGGCTCTTCACAACCAGTTCAAACACATTACGAGTTACCCCACACAGCATGCAGATGTGTGGCACGTCTGGCAATCTGCAGTAAGCCAAACATGGCCCACATATCTCAAACATGCATCTGCTCCAGCTCTGGCACGGATGGAGTTGCCTGCGCTGGACTGTCAGTCCATCCAGCGAGTGGGCCAGAACAGTTTTGCTCTCTGGGAGGGAGGTATCGCCACAGCTGCTGGAGCCAGTGCGCATTTCTCCAGAGTCGGGGCCCTCTTCAGGAAGAGGACCTAAACTTCCCAATTGTAGTGAAACCGGTCCATTTTCCGGGTGAATTTCAGAACTTTGGTTCAACTTTCATACAGTGATGGGTGAGTGATGAGTGAGACGCTGGGTGGTTGGTATATAATTGGCGCTGTGCCCAGTTTTAAGAGGACCTGGAATGTGTTTAACGGCGTTCCTGTTCCAGTATTCCATCTCCAAACTCGGTTTCAGAGTAAGAGACGCTGTAGCCAGAGAAGCACACAGTACGTTCTTCTGTTTATACAGTTTAAGTTGTGTTTATTGTTTGCCGTTCAGTCATTTCTGGACCACGGAGTGCAACTGGAGGCTGGTGCTCCACCTTGTGGCCGTTCTTGTTCATTACAGGTAACCAATGAGGCTGATTCCAGGTAGGAGTATAAACACGTCCGAGCAGAAATAGCTTTCACCGTCATTCCATTTAAGGACAAACATCTGGAAAGAGGCTTAGTTATTTTCAGGAACTGTGCTGGGTGCCATAAAGGACATTTCTGTTCTCACAGTCACATTATTATGACCACTTCCTCTGTGCCCACTCAGGCATGTGGAAGGCACAGATCCCATACACCCATACATGCTGATTGTCTTCCCCAGGGCAGATGGGATCTACCAGCAAGACTAGAACTGGTTAGAAATGTCCGGCGCTGATGGGAAGAGCATGACCACGACTTCCAAGTACTATCCTGACCCCCTAATTCCCCAGACCTGAACCCTACTGGGCATCTTTGGGACCACTGTGACGCACTGCACTCAGCATGGCTCCAGATCCCGGTGACCACCTACCAGGACCTTAGTGGGTCCCTCCCAGCCTGTCCAGCTGCTGTCTGAGCTACACACGGTGAGCTCTCTGGACATTAGCTGGTGGTCATAATAATGTGACTCGACTGTGTAGTTCAATTAGCAGTCTTAGAAATATTAGTGCAGCACCATCGGCAGACTACACGCACACAGACCGTCACCACGACTGTCCTTAACACCACGTCACCGTCACCAAACACTGCAGTGGTGTCGTACCAGACTGTCATGGAGTGACTCAGAATGGCAGCGGGTCATCTTCAGTGACGAGTCCCGCTTTAGTCTTGGTGGAGACGCCCAACGAATCCGTGTGTGGAGGCACCGTGGTCAGCACGGTCCAGAAGGCCTGGTGTCCCTCCACCTCCACCCCTACCGCACCATCTGCAGGAACTGTGTGAGGATGTTCAGGATGGACTGTTTGGACTCGGTTGTGGTGGGCTTTTCCTGGTTGGGCTGTTCTAACGTTACTGGTTTCCCTTAGCTAGTTAGCACAGAAAGCTAACAGTACAGCCAGGAAGCTGAATCTCATCACAGTCATGTACCTGTAGTCACGTACAGGGCAACAGAGCGTCCAGCGGAAATCGATTTGAGATTCTCTGAACAAATTAATTCTGATGTGGTGAATAGAATATGGTTCCGACAAATCCTTCAGACCACCCGTAGACAAAGGGGTCCAGGCTCCTCCCACCTCCTGAACTCTGAGCTTTTAGCTTCTACCAGCGTTAGGGTCTGGTCCTGAGCAGGGTGGTGGTGAACATGGAGAAGCTCCAAACCGCTGTTTCCTCTTTCCCCCGTTTACATGATGTGTCTTTGTACATACACAGCTGTAGAGAGATGAGGTGTAGAAGAAAGTAGAGGGTGGTGTTGGAGTCTCTGGTGAGTTAGGTCACCTAAGAGCTACCTAGGTTAGCCAGCATGCTAACCACACATGGACACGCCCTTTACAGACACACCTGGGGCGACGTACGTGACTGCTAGGGTGCCTGCAGGGGGTAGGTTGATAAAGGACATAGAGCACCACACAGTAAACAAGCCTGGAACATGAACACAAACAAACAAACAAATAAACAAACAAATAAACAAACAAACCGCAAAAACCACACGGGCTCTTAGAAGTGTATCTTTTATTTGAACTGCACTGACCTCTAAATGTTCACCTTGTACAAGAAACAAATACAAATACCCACGCTAAAAACAAAAACAAAAACAAAAACAAACAACAAAAAATAAAAATAAGTGTCCTACTGCTGGCTGCCTGGCGTCCCGCTAGGAGGCTCGCTCTAATGGTGGTGGCTCCCACAACAGGATGGCCCACAGAAGCTGGCCTTCATCACCCGAACAAACAACAGAAGAGAGGAGGAGGAGGAGGAGAGAGAGGAGAACAGAAAACAGGGCCGGGAGGTCACATCAGACGCCGGGAGGAGGAACGTTTACCTAGGCAATACAAATCTATCAGGAAAACTCGGAACACCAAAAAAACCAGGAAAAGGTCTGCTGTAGAAAAGTACCACAACGGGGGGAGAGGAGGAGGAGGAGGAGGAGGAGGAGGAGGAGGAACAGTCAGACTACCTCAGCTCTTTTAGGTTAACTGCTTTTTTTCTTTTTTCCGTTTTTTGTTTGTTTGTTTTTCGCGCACACAAAATTCCAGAAAGGGGAAAATGCAAAAAAGGTGTGTGTGTTTTTCCTGAGTCATTGTGGAATGAAGTTCGTGTCAACACTTTAACCCTTTCCTGATCGCTCCGGTGTCCGCCGGCAACAAGCTGAGTATGAAACGACGGGTCGGAAAAACAGGGAGTCCCGCAGAGTCCGTGTGCCCCGAAACGTCGGCTGATGCGGAAGTCAAGGGTCCTGAACACGGAGGCACCAGACGCCCTGGAAATGGCTCCGTGATGTGGAATAGAGGGGGGCCGTATTCCCGTCCACAGCCGTCCGACCTTGGATGCCCAGGGTTAACCAGGAGGAGTCCCGGAAGAGTCCCGGAAGAGTCCCGGAGGAGTCCCGGAAGAGTCGCTCATCTACCGCGGGGGAACTGTAGAGGACGGTCCGCTGCTGTGGATGTCCAGTTTATTTGGTCAACCATTTGGCTAAAGGAAAACTCAGCGTACGGTCTCCGGCCAGACTGTACGGTCAGTCATACTGGGTGGGTGGATGGACGGACATGGCCAGGAAAGGGTTAACGACCACTCTGTGGATCACCTGCTGGTGGGCAATCGCTCCTCTGATGTCCGATAAATATATATATAGGTATCTCATCACCACTTCTTTACTAATGTCATTCTTTCACACCGCAGGAAAGGAAGAGGGAGGCTAAAAACAAAAACACCACTTCAAGCTATCAGGGGCGGGGCTTAATGGAAAGGGGCGTGGTCCAGTTAGCCCCTTATCAGTTTCTCAGAGCTCTTTCCACTAGTGGTTGGGAAAGTGGGACGTCCGATCAGAGAGGTGGGACGTCCGATCAGAAAGGTGGGACGTCCGATCAGAGAAGTGGGACGTCCGATCAGAGAGGTGGGACGTCCGATCAGAGAAGTGGGACGTCCGATCACGTTCGAAACGCGTCTGTTTCCCAATGAGGATAAAAAACGAGAGAAACAAAAAAGAGAAATAAAACAGAAACGTGTAGAAAGTCTTCGTTCAGCAGTCCCCAGAAGTGAGCTGCAGCGTGTGTGGTTGTGTGTGTGCGGTTGTGTGTGTGTGGGTGTGTGTAATCATAGTCTCTTGGTCCCGGAAGTTGGCTGGAAAGATGCTGGGATGCACGCTGCCACTGAGCGTGTACGTGTGGAAGAGAAGACTTCACCTGTTCACCTGTACACACAGCTCCTGCGCAGACGTCAGAGACCACCCTCCTCCGCTCCACCCAGCCAAAACAGCCACTACGCTCGGGAGGTGTTTCCCAGGAGACGACAGGTGGGGGACAATCCACTGGTATAAGAGGCTACAGAGTAAATGTGGCTCCTAACAACCACCTGGAAGACCCACCAACACTGTCCCCATTAAAAACCAGAGAGAGGAGAACATCAAGCTCCACTCCTGCTCCAGATCTGAGAACCTTCACAGGTGTTCCTGTCCATCCGTCCCCCACTGGTAGAAGATACCTCCACACTATGGAGGTCTGAAAGGAGGTGTAGCTGTTTAAGAAGCTCCTCCCTGAGAAAAGGAGACCCACACATCCAACACAGGAGCTGCTGGTGTTCTCAGAACAATGGACTGACCACCCCAGAGTCTAGAACCTCAGCACCACTGAGTGTGTTTGGGGTTATCTGGATGGAGAGAACTGAAAGGTGGAGGTGTGTCTCTGTGAGTCTCCTGAACTTCAGCTTAATGGCTTTTTTGGCTGGACGTTATTAATGAAGGGTGGTCTCGGACCCCCGCACAGTGCTGTATACGTGTTTATGAGGTTGTGCGTTTGTCTGTGGATGTGCTACGAGTGTGTGTGTGTGTGTGTGTGTGTGGGTGTGTGTGTGGGTGTGGTGCTATTGCTCTGTGAGATGTTCTCTGCTCTCTCCGTGTTTGGATGGTTGGTTGGGGGAGGGGGCCTGGGAAGGGTGTGTTCCTGATGGTAGTGAGTGGGGTATGGGGACCCCTCCTGGCACCATGCCCTCCAGCGCCCCCGGGAGGCCCCCTGGTGCCACCCCAACTATGCCCGGCGGGAACCTAAACACACACACACACACACACACACACACACACAGGTCAGTGGTGGGATCAGTCAGAAGTGAACATGAGGGTCAGTGGGGGCACCAAGCAGGACTTCAGATACAGTACTCACACCTCACCTGTACACACCGCACCCCAAACCCTCTCTCCCTCACTCTGTACACACCGCACACCAAACCCTCTCTCCCTCACTCTGTACACACCTCACACCAAACCCTCTCTCCCTCACTCTGTACACACCTCACACCAAACCCTCTCTCCCTCACTCTGTACACACCGCACACCAAACCCTCTCTCCCTCACTCTGTACACACCTCACACCAAACCCTCTCTCCCTCACTCTGTACACACCTCACACCAAACCCTCTCTCTCCTCACTCTGGGGTACAACACCAAACCCTCTCACACCAAAACCCTCTCCTCCCTCACTCTGTACACACCTCCACACCAAAACCCTCTCTCCCTCACCCTGTACACACCTCACACCAAACCTCTCTCCCTCACTCTGTACACACCTCACACCAAACCCTCCTCCCTCTCCCACCTCACTCTGTACACACTCTCCACTCTGGTAAACCCTCACACCTCCCTCACTCTCACTCTACCACACCTCACACCAAACCCTCTCTCCTCACTCTGTACACACCTCAGATCTAACCCCTCTCTCCCTCACTCTGTACACACCTCACACCAAACCCTCTCTCACCTCACTCTGTACACACCTCACACCAAACCTCTCTCACTCTGTACACACCTCACTCTGTACACACCTCACACCAAACCCTCTCTCCCTCACTCTGTAACACACCTCACCACCAAACCCTCTCTCCCTCACTCTGTACACACCTCACACCAAACCCGAACTCTCTCCCTCACTCTGTACACAACCTCACACCAAACCCTCTCTCCCTCACTCTGTACACACCTCACACCAAACCCTCTCTCACTCACTCTGTACACCACCTCACACCAAAACCCTCTCTCGAAAGACTCACTCTGTACACACCTCACACCAACCCTCTCTCCCTCCCTCTGTACACACCTCACACCAAACCCTCTCTGTCTCCCTCACTCTGTACACACCTCACACCAAACCCTCTCTTCCCTCACTCTGTACACAGTCACACCAAAACCCTCTCTCCCTCACTTAATCTGTACACACCTCACACCAAACCCTCTCTCCCTCACTCTGTAAACACCAACCTCACACCAAACCCTCTCTCCCTCACTCTGTACAAAAACCTCACACCCAAACCCTCTCTCCACTCACTCTGTACACACCTCACACCAAACCTCTCTCCACTCACTCTGTACACACCTCACACCAAACCCACTCTCACTCACTCTGTACACACCTCAGCCCAAACCCTCCTCTCCCTCACTCTGTAACCACACCTCACACCAAACCCTCTCTCACTCACTCTGTACACACATCACACACAAACCCTCTCTGAAACCCTCACTCTTTACACACCTCACACCAAACCCTCTCTCACTCACTCTGTACACACCTCACACCAAACCCTCTCTCACTCTGTACACACTCACACCAAACCCTACACCTCACTGGTACAAAACTCCACACCTACCTCACTCACCTGTACCACACCTCACTCTTCACTCACTAGCTACACACCTCACACCAAACCCTCTCACTCACTCTGTACACACACACTCAAACCAAAACCCTCTCTCACCTCCACTCACTCTGTACACACACCTCACACACCAACCAAACTCTCACTCCCTCACTCTCTGTACACCACCTCACACCAAAACCCTACCACACCCTCACTCTCACTCTGTACACACCTCACACCAAACCCTCTCTCCCTCACTCTGTACACACCTCACACCAAACCCCTTCCTCACTCACTCTGTACACACCTCACACCAAACCCTCTCTCCCTCACTCTCGACACAGCTCACTCTCTGTACTCCCACACTCTGTACACACCAACACCCTCTCTCCACTCACTCACTCTGTACACACCTCACACCAAACCCTCTCTCACTCACTCTGTACACAACCTCACACCAAACCCCTCTCTCCCTCACTCGTGTACACACCTCACACCAAACCCTCTCTCCTCACTCTGTACACACCTCACACCAAACCCCTCTCTCCCTCACTCTGTACACACCTCACACCAAACCCTCTCTCTCACTCACTCTGTACACACCGCACACCAAACCCCCCCTCCCTCACTCTGTCACCTCACACCACAACCTCTCTCACTCACTGTACACACCTCACACCAAACCCTCTCTCCCTCACTCTGTTACACACCTCACACCAAACCCTCTCTTCTCCCTCACTCTCTGTACACACCTCACACCAAACCCTCTCCTCTCCCTCACTCTGTACACACCTCACACCAAAAAAACCCTCTCTCCCTCACTCACCTGTACACCACCTCAACACCAAACCCACACCAACCCTCTCACTCACTCTGTACACACCTCACACCAAACCCTCTCTCCCTCACTCTGTACCACACCTCACTCACAACATCTCACACATCACTCTGTACACACCTCACACCAAGTCTCTCTCCTCTCACTCTGTACACACACCTCACACCAAACCCTCTCTCACACTCACTCTGTGTACACACCTCACACCAAACCCTCTCTCCCTCACTCTGTACACACACACACCAAACCTCCTCACTCACTCTGTACACACCTCACACCAAACCCTCTCTCACTCACTCTGTACACACCTCACACCAAACCCTCTCTCCCTCACTCTGTACCACACACCTCACACCAAACCCTCTCACCAAACCTCATACTCACTCACTCTGTACACACCTCACACCAAACCCTCTCTCCCTCACTCTGTACACACCTCACACACCTCACACCAAACCCAAACCTCTCCCTCACTCTGTACACACCTCACACCAAAACCCTCTCTCCCTCACTCTGTACACACCTCACACCAAACCCTCTCTCCCTCACTCTGTACACACCTCACACACAAAACCAAACCCTCTCTCACTCGCTCTGTACACCTCACACACCAAACCCTCTCTCCCTCACTCTGTACACACCTCACACCAAACCCTCTCTCCCTCACTCTGTACACACCTCACACCAAACCAGAAACCCTCTCTCACTCACTCTGTACACACCTCACACACCAAACCCTCTCTCCCTCACTCTGTACACACCTCACACCAAACCCTCTCTCAAACACTCTGAACACACCTCAAACCAAACCCTCTCTCACTCACTCTTAACACACCTCACACCAAAACCCTCTCTCCCTCTCTCTCTGTACACACCTCACACCAAATCCTCTCACTCACTCTGTACACACCTCACACCAAACCCTCTCTCCCTCACTCTGTACAAACACCTCACACAAAACCCTCTCTCCCTCACTCTGTACACACCTCACACCAAACCCTCTCTCCCTCACTCTGTACACACCTCACACCAAACCCTCTCTCCCTCACTCTGTACACACCTCACACCAAACCCGCTCTCACTCACACTGTACACACCTCACACCAAACCCTCTCTCCCTCACTCTGTACACACCTCACACCAAACCCTCTCTCCCTCACTCTGTACACACCTCACACCAAACCCCTCTCTCCTCACTCTGTACACACCTCACACCAAACCTCTCTCACTCACTCTGTACACACCTCACACCAAACCCTCTCTCACTCACTCTGTACACACCTCACACCAAACCCTCTCTCTCTCACTCTGTACACACCTCACACACCAAAACCCTCTCTCACCTCACTCTGTACACACCTCACACCAAACCCTCTCTCCCTCACTCTGTACACACCTCACACCAAACCCCCTCACTCACTCTGTACACTCACCAAACCCGCTCTCCCTCACTCTGTACAAACCTCACACCAAAACCCACACTCTCACTCAATCTGTTTACTCCTCTCACAAAACCCTCTCTCACTCACTCTGTACACACCTCACACCAAACCCTCTCTCACCTCACTCTGTACACACCTCACACCAAACCCACCTCACACTCACTATGTACACCCCTCACACCAAACCCCTCTCTCAGTCACTCTGTACACACCTCACAAAAAACAAGCTCTCTCACTCACTCTGTACACACCTCACACCAAACCCTCTCTCACTCACTCTGTACACACCTCACACCAAACCCTCTCTCCCTCACTCTGTACACACCTCACCCCAAACCCTCTCTCCCTCACTCTGTACACACCTCACACCAAACCCTCTCTCACTCACTCTGTACACACCTCACACAAAAACCCTCTCTCACTCACTCTGTACACACCTCACACCAAACCCTCTCTCTCCCTCACTCTGTACACACCTCACACCAAAAACCCTCTCTCCCTCACTCTGTACACACCTCACACCAAACCCTCTCTCCCTCACTCTGTACACACCTCACACCAAACCACCCTCACTCACTCTGTACACACCTCACACCAACCCTCTCTCACTCACTCTGTACACACCTCACACACCAAACCCTCTCTCCCTCACTCTGTACACACCTCACACCAAACCCTCTCTCCCTCACTCTGTACACACCTCACACCAAACCCTCTCTCTCACTCACTCTGTACACACCTCACACCAAACCCCCTCTCCCTCACTCTGTACACACCTCACACCAAACCCTCTCTCTCCCTCACTCTGTACACACCCCACACCAAACCCTCTCTCCTCACTCTGTACACACCTCACACCAAACCCTCTCTCCCTCACTCTGTACACACCTCACACCAAACCCTCTCTCCCTCACTCTGTACACACCTCACACCAAACCCTCTCTCACCCACTCTGTACACACCTCACACCAAACCCTCTCTCCCTCACTCTGTACACACCTCACACCAAACCCTCTCTCCCTCACACTCTGTACACCTCACACCAAACCCACTCTCCACTCACTCTGTACACACCTCTACACACCAAACCCTCTCTCACTCACTCTGTACACACCTCACACCAAAACCCTCACTCCTCACTCACTCTCGTACACACCTCACACCAAACCCGCTCTCCACTCACTCTGTACACCTCACCTCACACCAAACCCTCTCTCCCTCACTCTGTACACACCTCCACACCAAACCCTCTCTTCCTCACTCTGTACTCACCTCACACACACCTCTCTCACCACTCTGTACTCACCTCACACCAAACCCTCTCCACACTCTGTACACACCTCACACCAAACCCCTCCCTCCCTCACTCTGTACCACACACCTCACACCAAACCCTCTCTCCTCACTCTGTACACACCTCACACCAAACCCTCTCTCACTCACTCTGTACACACCTCACACAACACCCCGCTCTCCTCTCACTCTGTACACAACCTCACACCAAACCCTCTCTCACCTCACTCTGTACACACCTCACACCAAACCCTCTCTCACTCTCACTCTGTACCACACCTCACACCAAACCCTCTCTCTCCCTCACTCTGTACACACACCTCACACCAAACCCTCTTTCTCCTCACTCTGTACACACTCACACCAAACCCTCTCTCCCTCACTCTGTACACACCTCACACCAAACCCTCTCTCTCCCTCACTCTGTACACACTCTGTACACCAAAACCAAACATCCTCTCTCTCAATCTTTACACACCTCACACCAAACCCCTCACTCACACTCTGTACACACCTCCACACCAAACCTCACTCTGCCACTCACACTGTACACACCTACACCAACCCTCTCTCACTCACTCTGTACACACCTCACACCAATCTCCTCTCTCCCTCACTCTGTACACACCTCACACCAAACCCTCTCTTCCCTCACTCTGTACAACACCTCACACCAAACACCGCTCTCCCTTACACTTCACTCTTGTACACCATCCTCACACCAAACCTTCCTCTCTCCCTCACTCTGTACACACCTCAACACCAAACCCGTCTCTCTCGACTCACTCACTCCTGTACAACACCTCACACCAAACCCTCTCTCCCTTCCTCTGTAACACACCTCACAGAGACCCAAACCCTCTCCCCCCCCTTACCCTGTACACACCTCACTACCAAACCCCCTCCCTCACTCTGTACACCCTCACAGCCAACCCCTGTCCCTCACTCTTTAAACCCACCTCACCCACAACCCCTCTCCCTCCACTCCCTACAACACCTCAAAACAAACCCTCTCTCCTCACTCTTAAAAAACACCACAAACCTCACCTCCCAAACCCTCTCTCCCCCACTCGGTTTTACAAAACTGAATTTACACATGTACTCCACTCAGTTCTGAGAGGTCCCTTGCCTTATTGAAACAAAAACATCAATCTGTGTCTGGAGAAAAGCACAAGCTGGCACAATCCTACTCCACCCCAATCCTCCCAGCACATCAAGTGACTCCAACCGAGTTAATTAACATTCAAAGCAGAAAAGCAAGAGTACAAAGGAAAACAGGCCACAACCCGAAGCTGAAGGGTTTCATCACGATGCAACGCGTGTGGGGGTGTACCAATGCTGGGTGAAAGAACTGGAGAAGCGTGAGCAAAATGAAATGTTGGTGGTACTCATCTACAACCCAAAACTGGGACCAATGATGCCAATGAAAAGGAGAGAGGAAGTGACGGAAAGGAGGTGGAGCAGGAGGAGTTAGCCCTGTTGGAGATGGATCAGTTTTACCAGAGGAGGTCCAGTTAAAGACCAGTCTATCGGAATTCAGGGGATTTTTGACTGCGGCCTGACTTTGGGTTCTGGGACACAGTTAATCCGTTGCGTCCTCTCCCGAAGGTTTACACCAACCTTCCCATCCCAGATATCAGAACGCTCGGGAAGTTATGGCTCTGCCTTGGATGTGCCCACCGCCATCATCACAGGAAAGAGCTGCACTCCAATTAACCCAAGGCAGGTTCCCCGCACCTCCCACCCACTGGAGTATCCCCACTACCCCCATAGAGAGAAAGTCCCCCGGGGGTAAACAACACGGCCTGATTTCTAGTACTCTGCTGAGTATCAAACTCAGTGTACCTCTGGTGTACTGGGACTGGATTACCCTCAAGTGTCGTCAAGTTTTGCAAGGGGGGTATACTAACTTCTAACAGGATATATGCGTCTGGAACTAGTGGACCCTTCCCTGGATTTTTAATCATGCAGAGCTCGTTCAGTCCACTCAAACAGGAGCCTTCATGGGAAGGGTCGTGCGGTTAAGACCTTGTAACAACCGTGTGCTTCATAAACCATGACTCCCAATGGTTAGCACTTAGAGAGAATGGTGTAAGTGTGAAGCAGTTTACAGAGTTACCTGGAGATAACCGTCTGGGCTTTAATCCCTGTACCGACTACCGCAAGGAAGGGGAAAGATTTATAACTCTTACTGGAGTATAACCGTCTGGTTTATAAACTCTACTGGAGTATAAAACCGTCTGGTTTATAACTCTACTGGAGTATAACCGTCTGGTTTATAACTCTACTGGAGTATAACCGTCCCTGGTTTAGAACGCTTACTGGAGTGTAACGGACCTGGTTTATTAACTTCTCTACTCGGAGTATAACTCTAAAACTGGTTTAGAATTCAACTGGAGTATAACCATCCTCTGGTTTATTACCACTCTATCTGGAGTATAACTCTACTGGTTTAGAATTCTACTGGAGTATGAACCGTCTGGTTTATAGACTCTACTGGAGTATAACTGTCTGGTTTATAACTCTACTGAGTTGGAGTATAACCGTCTGGTTCCTATTACCTCTACTGGAGTATAACCGTCTGGGTTTATTACCTCTACTGGATATAACTCTACTGGTTTAGAGAATTCTACTGGAGTATAAACACCGTCTGGTTTATAACTCTACTGTAGTATAACCGTTCTGGTTTTTAAACTCTACTGGAGTATAAAACCGTACTGGTTTATAACTGCTACTGGAGTGTAAACCGTCTGGTTTATAACTCTACTGGAGTATAAACCGTCTGGTCTATAACTCTACTGGAAGTATAAACCGTCTGGTTTATACCTCTCTACTGGAGTATATACTCTACTGAGTTTTAGAACTTCTACTGGATGTAATAACCGGTCTGGTTTATAACTCTACTGGAGTAGTTAACCGTCTGCTTTTATAACTCTACTGGGACAGTATAATCTCGTCCTGGGTATTTAGTAACTCTACTGGAGTATAACCGTCTGGGTCCTATAACTCTACTGGAGTAAAGTATCAACACCGTCCTCTGCATATTATACCCTACTGGAGTATAACCTGTCTGGTTTATAACTCTACTGGAGTATAAACCGTCCCTGGTCCTATAACCCTCTACTGGAGTATAAACCGTACTGGTTTAGAAACTCTACTGTAGTATAGCTCTACTAGAGTTTAATAAACTCTACTGGAGTAACTAAACCTCCTACCTGGTTTTTAGAATTCTACTGGAGTATAACCGACTGGTTTATAACTCTACTGGAATATAACCGTCTGGTCTATAACTCTACTGGAGTATAACCGTCTGGTTTAGAACTCTACTGTAGTATAGCTCTACAGGTTTAGAACTCTACTGGAGTATAACCGTCTGGTTTATACCTCTACTGGAGTATAACCGTCTGGTTTATACCTCTACTGGAGTATAACTGTCTTATTACTCTACTGGAGTATAACCGTCAGGTTTATACCTCTACTGGAGTATAACCGTCTGGTTTATACCTCTACTGGAGTATAAACACGTCCCTGGTTTATAATCCTCTACTGGAGTATAACCGTCTGGTTTAATATAACTCTACTCGGAGTATACCTGTCTGGTTTATAACTCTACTGGAGTATAAATCGTCTGGTTCTATACCTCTACTGGAGTAGTAACCGTCTGAGTTTATAACTCTACTGGAGTATATCACCGTCTGGTTTATACATCTCTACTGGAGTTATAACCGTCTGGTTTTATAACTCTACTGGAGTATCAACCGTCTGGTTTATAAACCCTACTGGAGTGATTACCGTCTGGTTTACAAAGCCTCTACTGGGAGTATAACCGTCTGGTTTATACCTCTACTCTGGAGTATAACTGTCCTGAAGTTATACTCTACTGGAGTATTAACTGTGCTGGTTTATAACTCTCAGCTGGAGGAAAGATAATAACCCGTCTGAGGTAACTCTGTTTATAACTCTACTGGAGTATAACCGTCTGGTTTATACCTTCACTGGAGTAATAAACCGTCCTGGTTAATAACTCTACTTGGAGTATAACCGTCTGGGTTTTATAAACACTACTGACTAAGGTAAGTAGCGAGTAAACCGTCCTGGTATAACTCTTAGTAAACTGTCTGGTTCTAGTACTCTACTGGATTATAAAACTGTCTGGGTTAGACAACTCTAGGCTGGGAGTAAATAAACCGTCTGGTTTTAACTGTTACTCGGTATACCGTATGGTTTGATAACTCTAGTGGATTAATACTGTCTGATTTTATCAGGAACTCTATCTGGAGTGATAACCTGTCTGGGTTTCAGTAGACCACTCTAACTGGAGTAGATAACTGGTCTTTTATGCTCTACTGGAGTGTTGTGAGTGCGCGTACCCGGGTTTCTAACTCTTCTGAGTATAACAGTCCGGTTTATAACTCTAGCTTTGGATTAACCGGCGAGTTTGCTGAACTCGACTGCCGGTTAACTTGTCTGTTTATAACTCTACTGGAGTATAACCGTTAGATCTGATTTTATACTCTACCTGGGAAGTAATAATCCCGTCTTGTTCTTAGTGGACTATCTGAAGAGAATGTAACTGTGTGAATCCCCCGCCTGGATGATTTAAGGAGACGATCTAACTGTGAGTATAAACCCGTCCTTGGTTTATTTTATAATATACTCTACTGGAGTAATAACACCGTGCTGTTTAACTAAGCAGTCTAGAGAACTGGGAGTATTAAACACGATCCCCAATTGTATATAAGAGAATACTCTCACTATGAAGTTGGATATAAACCTGTACCTGGTTATAAACTCTATAACTCAGGAGGTATAAACTGTCTCGGAGTTTTATTAATTAACACATCCCTAGAGCTTGTAAGTTTAACCGCGCCAAATCCGGTATTGTCATGAATAACATCTACTGTGCGGGTAATTAACCGATCCCGGTTTTAGAACTCCCTAAGCTGGATATAGACTGGCGAGCTAAGATCTGGTGTTGTATAATACTCTAGCATGTGGTACAGCTTATAAGCGTCTGTTTAAATCCTCGTGCATTACTGGAGATCACTATAAACCCGTTCAGAAGGTGTTTAGTACCTCAGTGGGGGCGTGAACTAGGCATAGGGCATTACAGAGATGTGTAACTGACAGAGAAAAGGATGCTCAGTGTGGAAAACAGGTTTAACAGTTTTTACCTGCTGGTGATTTAGGCATTGAATTTTTATCTTTGGGGTGGGCAACAAGATATGGCTCAGTGCCTGCAAGGGGCTCCTCTGGTTCTAGACCGCTCAGGCCTGAGAGAGAGAATACTGAAGTTGGGGGTTTTGGAGTCCCAGAGTACAGGAGCAGATTACTACTCCACTGGGTTCTGGGTATCGCCTGTGAAATTTCTCATTACAGCAAGAGAACTGTGGCTGGGATTTGGATGTTAACGGTCCTAGCGACTGACAGAATGCGACCACATGTTCAAACACATTTGTACCTTCTTTCCACGATACGCACAAAGTGCTCGCATGAGAAGTTCAGATCCACACGCACGTGATTGGTGTACCTGAAGGCTGGGCTTTCTAGACTGATTTTGTGCAGACTTTGCTGGCCGTGACAAGGCTTCACCATTTGGTGTAGCTAACCGGAAAAACTACAACTCACGGACAACGATTTCCCTAGACTGTCGGGATCAGAATGACAGCAGAGAGACATGTGCGACACAGCAAACGACACGACCTACCAGGGGCCACCTGGGCATGCACTGGGTAATGCACTGGTGTATTACCGGGGGCCCCCCCCCAGATTCAATGACTTTCACTTATGCCTTCACATACTATGGGCTTTGGCCATGCCAAATGCAGTCCCCCAGAGTCCTTTTGTATCATTGACATCTGCTGTTTAAGAGAGAGAACAATCTGCCCCTGATGCACGAGCCCTTGAGGCCAGCGCCACCATAGCGAGGAAGTCACTGAGACACGGTACTACAGCAGCGCCTAATTGTTTTTTGGAACTGTCTGGTGGCTTAACATCAAGCATAAACATGTAGAAAGCGAGACCCGTTTCAGACATGACAACTCAACTGTGAATTGTGTTAGCCATTCGCACAATCGATCGGCTGCTCAGTGATCTCCAGTTGGGCCAGAAAGTATTAAGAGAAAGATATGCCAGTACGTCCATACAATATGGAAAAGTGACACCTGCGGGAATTTTCCTCTTTGGAATTTAGCAGTCAGTCGCAGCTGGGTTCCTATTGTGAGGCATCTTAACTAAAGCATGGAGGCGCCTGCCATGGATGGTGAAATACCCACTGTGGTTCACGGAGGGGTACTGACTGGAAGAGCCATAGGGAGTCAGGACTACTAAGGGGGTCCCTCAGCGTCTTTAAGCATGAGCACGCGGGTCAGAGAGAGAGAGTAAAAAAGAGACGCACTGAGATACAGTAAGATTAGAAAACTCGATAAGGCAAAAGAACTACGACTGATCAAAATCTCTGGATCATACCTGGATTCTAGCAGGAAGGAGTGTTTGGAGTTCTCCCTCTGCGCTAGTGATTGTCTGATTAATGAGTGTATTGAGTACAGATGCACAATACTCGATGGAATTGACGATTAACACGGAGAGACTGAGTGTGAGCTAAGGGTACCGATTGCCAAATCGAAAAAAAGCTGGACAAAATCAAACAAACCAATGCAGCCCTAAAGATAACCAGAGCGAGGGACTTGGGGTGACGGCAATGAGTGGTGTGAAGGGTTAATGGATGTGAGATGGCGGGGGTTTACAGACGCTGTAGGACGGCGGGATTCACCGCATGTATAGCGCGTGAGAGAGAGGGTTAAAGAAGGAGCACAGACCTAGGCTGGTCTAGAGTCACGTCCCACAAATATTGTGCTGTAGTACACAGCAAAAAACGAGAGTGCCTATTATGTACGACACTACAGTATCTAGTTTTTCTTAACTGGTCCCCGCCCGGGACATCCGGACCGTGGAGAGACGAGAGATAAGGAGAGAGAGGGGGAGAGAGAGAAGAGAGGTGGAGAAGAGGAGAGAGAGGCGCTGATTGGTGGAGAGCGAGATGAATGTAGGGGGAGATGAAGGAGAGACAGCGTGCGAGATTAAGGTTGATGAGATAAGTTGCAAGAAGGAGAAGATAAGGAAGGAAGGTAGAGACGAAGTGAGCGGGACCGGATCTGTGTCTGAAGGGAGAGTTCGTAGAGGGAGAGAAAAGGTCAGGGAGACGAGAACAAGAGAGAGAGCGGAGAGAGTGAATAGGAGGGAGAGAGGAGACAGAGGATAGTGTAAGAAGGGATTGAGAAGAGTTGAGTGTTTTAGAGCTGTGTTTTTTGGGAGGACTGAACAGAGATGTGTAGAGAACTACACAAGTGAAGTTGCTAGGGTATGTACGTGAATATAGAAGAGAAGAGGGAAAGTGAGCAAAGATGAGAGATTGAGAGAGGAAGGGAGAGAAGAGAGGAATTGAGAAGATGTAGAGGGAGAGGGAGCAGAGAGGAGATGAGACAAGGGAGAAGAGGGGGAGAGAGAGGGGATGGAAGAGGTAGAGGGAAGGAGAGAAGAGGTAGAGAGAAGGCACAGAAAGGGTGGTGGTGAGAGAGGTCATGTAGAGACAGGAGAGAGGAGACGGTCATGTGAGAGACGTGACAACGGGACAGGACAGAATGGGGTGGAGAGAACAACGATGAAAGCGAAGATCTAGGTGGCAAGAGTAGAGGGAGGGGGAGGGAATTAGAGTAGAGATAGAGAGCGAGAAAGAGCGTAGCCGAAGAGATAGGATGAGGGAGTATGGTAGTGATCTCAGCAGAGTAGCAAGGAAAGAGTAAGAGTTGGAGGGCTGACGCTGTATAGAGGAGAAAGAAGGAGGGAGAAAGACCCCAGGGCTGAAGGACCAGAGTAGAAGGGAAAAGACCCGACGGAGGGGGAGATGAGCGGGAGAGAGTGAGAGAGAAGGTAGGACGGAACAGAGAGCGTAAAACATCAGGGAGAAGGAGAGCGTAAGGGGAGACTCGGGAGGACAAGAAAGGGAGAAGGGAAGAGAGGAGAGAGAAGATACAGCAGAGTAGCAGAACAGGAAGTAGAGAAGAAGAGAGATGACAGGAGAGAGCGGAGAATATGATTGCTGTCTAGCAGACACTGGGAGGACTTGGGCTCAGAGAAGAAGCTCAGACGGGAGGGTAGAAAGGTGGAAAGAGGAATAGAGAGTGATACAGGGGGGGAGAGCTCTGGAGAGGCATGTGAATAGAGGATTGAGATCGGGGGCGGTATAGTAAGTTTAATCAGGGAGGAGAGTGACATCGAGAAGTAGAAGGGACAACGGATACGGAGAGCAATGATGGAGAGGGAGAAGGAGATGAGAGAGAAAGATGGATAAGAGAAAATGATACAGAGTAGAGAAGACAAAGGAACGTGAATGAGTAGGCTCTTGAAGAGAGTGTGAAAGAAGTGAAAGTCGAGACTAAGGGGAACGGAGAGAGAAAGAGGGAGGTGTGCGGCTGTTGAGACGTGCAGAGCGTGGAGAAGGAGGGAAAGAGGAGAGAAGAGAGAAGACAGAGAACAATTAACCAGAGAACTTATAATGTCAGAAAAGGAGAGTTAGGGCCTCACTGCATGGTCAACCTCATGATCAAGCTCAACATCACTGATTAAAACGATTAGCTCTAACGGACTCTACACTCTAGACAATATGTACGCTGTATTCTGATCACGCCAGCCATAGATACCTGTGTGTGGTAGATGTGCAAAAAGAAAGAGAGCAGAAGACAAATGGCAGAATAGGTAAGAAGAACGAGATGTTTAAGCGAGGATGTAGAGGTGGTTTCTTCTGAAGCCAAAAGGTCATTAATAAACGTTCTCACGGGCTTGCTACGCGCCCTGACCCCTTAAAATCTATCTGATCTCAGACCTTTCAATACAATGATTCTATGATTAGTATACATACAGAGGAAGAGGGGGAGTAGAGGCAAGGAGAGGGAGGAGGGAGAAGGGAGAGGAAGGAAGAGGAGAGGAGAAGGAGAAGAGGAAGAGGGAGAGGAGAGGGAGAGGAAGAGGAGAGGAGAATATGGGAAGAAGGGAGAAGGGAGAGTACTGTGATGGCTCTCGCGCGTCCGGATCTCCTGTAGCTGCTGCTTCTCTCATCTCCAAAAGAGGCCTGCCTCACTGTACCATGCTTGTTGGTGGGCGGGTGGCAGAATCAATTAGGGTGCGTTCCCTTTAGGGGACCCTGCGCGAACTACATGACACACACAACACGCACCACACACACGGCAACCACAGCAACCATCAGAGACACACACAGAGACCACACAGAGGGACACACACACCACACACACATTCGTTAGGCTGCTGGTGAACACACTGTGGAATCATGGTTACGTCTCTCCTCCACGCACAGAACAAAGCTGGAGGCTGAAAAGGTCCAGAACCACCATAAAGTCACAGCACCGCCTTGCCACACACACACCACCACAGAGACACACACACAACACGACACAACGCACGCAACCACCACACAGAGAGAGACACACACCACACAAGAGCGTCGACAGAGGAAAATAAACCGAAATCCCAGAATAAATATTCAAACCGTCTACTGGAAACGAACACCAACATCTGCTCATCAGGCTGCCGTGAAACAGCCAGCTAGTACAGGCACAAGGCAAACAACCTGACCTGCACAACATCAAAAGCCGATCTGAGAAACACACGCACCACACGTTTGGACTCTGATATACAGCAGGAGCGGTACGCTTCCAAGCAAGCCGTCTCGTGAGTTTCCCCTAACCCCGCTACAGGGTGTGTGTGTTTAGTATACTGAGGCGTGCGTAATCTTGGGAGCCTCAGCCACCCCTGCCTAACGCACAACTGCCCTAAGAGTGCGACCTCCGCTGGCTCAAAGATTCCCTGAGGGCCAGATCGTTCTGTGGCTCCTTGTTTTTCACCGGAATAGGGTACGCACTGTTGTCCATCGCAATGTGTGTTCACCTAGGAGGCCGCTTGAGAGTGATTACCAGATGAGATCCATGATTCGAACCCACAATCCTGGTACACGGCTTCGGACTACTCGTGGAACCTGCGATCTCCTGATGACTCGGCAGCATCCAGGCACCACGTATATCCCTATTCCCTATAACAATCCTGAACTGTCTATCACTTCAGTACGTCAATTATCAACGCGGCCCTGAGCCCCAAAACAGCCTTCTCACCTGAAGACACCACCAGCCCTCCCTCGAGCCGTGGTTTCACTAGGACCACAACGGCTAACCAGGAAAACGCCCCCTGAACGCGCACTTCTGCAACACCCCAACAGAAGACCACTACACAGGGCCACTCCTGACCCAATCAAATTCGAGCGTAGTGAAACATCAACTCATCTACAGTGTGCGCATCAACTGAAACTCACACAGCTGCTGCATCACCAAACCCCCCAGCTATATCACTCACCCCTCCTATAGACCTCTTTACGTGCCATGATTTGGTAAAGAGCGTTGAACTAACTGGCACGCGAGCCCCCCTCCCACGCACTAAGCACACAGATCTCCATTCCCTGTGCAATCTGGGAGATCGCCAAACCCCGCCTGTGTTCAAAACAACTGTGCCACATAATGCTGAGGTAACGCAAGACGAGCCTGGCAGCTGATAGCATCGTGTGAACTAATGCATCATGGGCTTAGAAAGGATAACTGGGGAATCCTTTAATCCAGTCATGAATCTGTATGGGCATAGACAAACCCTCGACGAATTCCACCGAGTATCTGGATACAGGATTATCAGTTACACGCCTACCTAACAACATGCAGTGCAATTCATACAAGATAATAATATGATGGGTTATATGGTTATTCAGGATAATTAGGCAGACTGGATTGTTAAAATCCTCGACCAGCGCCTCTGGTCCAGAGTACACTCATCCAATAATCTGTACACCACCGCAAACCAAACCCCTCTCTCCATCACTCTGTAACCAAACCCCGCAACACCAAACCCCTCTCTCCCTCCACGTCTGTACCACCGACACACCAAAACCCTCTCTTCCCTCAAATCTGTTTTACACCTCAAGTGGGCCCGCCACCTGTTTTTGATGGGTGAAGTCGTTGATCAGGTGTGGTTGTGCCTCGGTTAAGGTTACAGTGAGGGACCAGCGCATTCACCGTCCTGGTTACAGGGGGGGCAGATCCTGGCGTGTGTAAAACTCTCTGCACGCCAGGAGCGCTCCAGGGGCCGTCCCTGCGGTTATCGGGCCCCGTAGAACAGCACGTTGAAGCCGAACCCGTACCTTTTTGTCCCCTGACCGCAGGGTGCATGTGACGCCTGGACCACCCATCGCCTTGCCCGGGAGCATCCCTGGAAAATCGCCCGGGGTTTTAATGAACATCACGCCAACAACTGCCCAATCAACAACACAGGTAAAAGCAACAAACCAACCAAGGTAACGAGCGAAAAATAACATATCACAACCATCCCCACAGGTAATCTCTGTCCACCACATAATTTCTGCCCACTGAACCCATGCTTTAACCGGGGACGCTCCTCAAGAGATCAGAAGATGTACTTATCAGAACTGCACTTCAGGACTATATAACGAACTGGAGATAAGGTAACTATTGGCACGAACGAATCAATCTCAGTAATGATGCCTCCGTGACAAACAAATTTATAAACAAGGTACCCCCATTATGTCTGTGTTGGTGTATGCAGTGGTAGTACCCTTTCAGAGGCACCTTGCCGTGGCGCCTATGCTGTAATATGAGGATTTAGGTTAGGGGTTAGGGTCCTATACCCTATTGCTGGGGTGTGAGTGGACGGGGTCCCATAGATTTGGGAGGAGGTGGCTTACAAGTGCAGGGGAATTGTCTCGTTCTCATGGTGGAAAAAATGGCTCCACAGAGCAAGAATTTGTTTATGATTGTCTAAAAGGAGGGTACCCTGTGGTCATGTGGGCGTGGCCAAGACCAATGTGGTGCTCGAGTCATATCAGCTTAATCTGCAGGTGTGGTGTGTGAGTGTCCCGCTTCCCCCATACGGTCGACCAGCAGTGGCTTACAATCCCGCCTAGCCCAGGTATGAAGTGTTTCCCTCGCTCCTCTCGGGAAACATGTTTTGACCCATGGGAAGGTGCCTCTGTGACACACCGTATATGGAATACAGTTCATCAGGACCACCTGACCTAAACAGTTTTTTTCTAAATGAATGTCTAAGAGTTGTCCCTAGGAACATTGGAACTTGGGTGGGCTAATCCAGAACCTCGTCCAGTTACATCCCCCAGTCACGCAGGTCCCACTCGTACTTTGGGTGCGGCGATTGCAGAAGTGTTTTCACAGTGGGTTAGGTACACGGGTTCATATTTACAGAGTACATCCTATCTAATACGTTTTCGTCCGCCACTAGGTGAGCATAGTATTCAGTTAAACACGTGATTAATGTGTAGATATATCGGCGGGCTATAAAACTATAGTAACGGTAATTCATGATCTTCTAACACATATGCATTTTTTGAAATGGCTTCACATTCATGTGTTTTTATTAACAGGTATCACCACTATTTTCCGCTCACCTTATTGCAACCAAGGGGTGCTCAAACTTGGGCACATGCTGCGGGTATGTACTTGGGCTGGTCTGTGGTAAGTTTCGTCTGAGACTCGCAGGTGTCCACAGATGGAGTCTCTATTCCCCGAGTGTATTCCGTCTCCGCTGATTCTCGCTCCCAGCGCCTCACGGAACGCCACCTCCCTGATCTGCTCCACGCTTGGACCCGCGTGCCCCCTCACGGAGAGCCTGGTCAGCCACGTTGTTCCGGCGTACAGGTTCAGGATGGGACACAGCCTGGGAGTCTGCCGTTCTCCCCCCCACCAAGCACTCTGCCCGACGTGAAAATATTTTACAACAACAATATCAC
>JAMWET010005861.1:0-32500 GCA_024036415.1 Prochilodus magdalenae
CACTCAAACACTCTCACCTCACAAGACGCACGCACGTCAACACTCACACGTACACTCACGTCACATCACTCACTCCTTCACTCACGGTCACACACTCACACAACTCACAACAGCTCCTCACTCACACACCTCCCACACTCACATCCCCTCCTCATCACTCACACACTCACTCACACACTCACTCACGCACTCACACTCACACACTCACACTCACACTCACTCACTCACTCACTCACTCACTCACTCACAGTTGTAGAGCCGGTGCGGTCGTAGCTGTTACGGCTGTAGCACTAACACAGCAGCACAGCGTATCAGGCCACTCTCGGACCGGCTGTTTACCGTTCTGAGTTTATCAGCTACTGAGTGGACCATAAAGAGTGGACTACTGCACACCAGCAAGCACGCCGCACATCCCAACCTCCCGCACAGGCGTTCCCTGTTCTCCTGGTTCTACAAGTCCATTCTAGAACGTAACTTTTCAAGAACCCCCAGTCCTCATCTTACTGGTCCTGAGAAACTCATCCCAGTTTGAGATGTCTCCCAGGAGGCCTACCCCGTCTCTACCTGCACATAATCAGCCTCTCTCTCTCTCCACCTCTCTCTCTCCCTCTCCTCTCTCTCTACCTCTCTCTACCTCTCTCTCCCCCTCTCTCTACCTCTCTCTTTCTCTCCTCTTCCCCCTCTCTCTCTACCTCTCTCTCTACCTCTCTCTACCTCTCTCTCTCTCTCTCCCCCTCTCTCTACCTCTCTCTTTCTCTCCTCGTCCCCCTCTCTCTCTACCTCTCTCTACCTCTCTCTCTCTCTACCCCCCCCTCTCTGTCTCTCTCGCTACCTCTCTCTCTCTGTCTCTTTCTCTCCTCTTCCCCATCTCTCTCTCTCTCTCTCTCTCTCTGTCTCTCTCTCCTCTTCCCCATCTCTCTCTCTCTCTCTCTAATATGCCACTGCTGCCGAACCAGAGAGAGAATGTCTAATGGATAGTAAGTGTCCTCAGGTGAAGCCTGTCTGTCTGTCTGTCTCTCCGCCTGTCTGTCTTCCTCCACCACTCCATCCTCTCTTCGTTTTATCCATGCTGTGATGCGCTCGGAGGACTCCTGTGGAAATTCCCTCTCATCTGCTGGAACCTGGAAAGGTTACGCCAATTTAGAGATAAAGGTGCCACATAATGAACGACTCTTCACCCTTTACCTCTCTATCCCTCCATCGCTCTCCTTCTCTTCTTCATTCTCACCTTCACTCTCTTACCTAAATCTCTCCTTCTCTCACTTTATCCTATTTCTCCTCTCCTCATCTATTTCTCTCAGCTCCTCTTTCTATCCCTCCTCCACTCTTTCTGTACTATTCCTTGCCCTCTCCCCCACTCCTTCCATCTCTCCTCCTCTCTGTTACTCACCAACTCCCTCTCTATAGCTTCCCCCCACTCTCTTTTTCTCTCCTCCACTTTAATCTCTCATCTCTATTTCTCCCCACTTATCGTTCTTTATCTCTCTGTCTTTCACTCCATCACTCACGCACACACACACACACATATACACACACCCCTCCGTTGTAAGTTCCTGCCCAGTATAGTACAGACAGAGAGAGAGAGAGAGAGAGAGAGAGAGAGAGAGAGAGAGAGAGAGAGAGAGAGAGAGAGAGAGAGAGAGAGAAAGAGAGAAAGAGAAAGAGAGAGAGAGTGAAAGAATGAATGAGAGAGAGAATGAATGAGAGACAGAGAGCGAGAGAGAGAGAGAGAGAGAGAGAGAGAGAGAGAGAGAGAGAGAGAGGAAAGAATGATGCTAGAGAGAGGGAATGGGGAAGTGACGATGAGAGAGAGAGATAGGCAGAGAAGAGAGAGAGAGAGAGAGAGATATGGGAGAGAGAGAGAAAGAGGAGAGAAGGAGAGCAATGAGAGAGGGGAGAGAGGACAGACCAGAGATCGCTCTAGAGAGGAGAGAGAGATGAGAATGGAGAGAGAAGAGAAATCAGATATGAGACATCGAGAGAGAGAGAGAGAGGAGAGAGAGAGAGAGAGAGAGAGAGAGAGAGAATATGAATGAGAGAGAGAGGAGAGAGAGTGAGAGAGAGAGAGAGAGACAGTGAAGCTAATTAGAGGGACATGGGGACAGGGATGTGAGAGATGAGAGACAGAGGTGGAGGAGAAAGAGAGAGAAGGGGGGATGAGTAAGGGGGAAAGAGGAGAGAAGGAGACACATCCCTCACACATCAGGCACTCCACATTCGCCACAGAACCACATACACACTTTACACCAGCACACAGGGCACCGTCAGCACAGTCCGCACACACAATGTGCACAGAGCACACATCACACACGCAGCTCCCCAACACACAGTTGTCCCACACACACACAGTCCCACACACACACACACACACAGTCCCACACACACACACACACTCCCCCTCACACAGTCCCACACACACACAGTCCCCCACACACACACACATACACAGTCCCACACACACACACACAGTCCCACACACACACACTCCCCCACACACACACACACAGTCCCACACACACACACAGTCCCACACACACACAGTCCCCCACACACACACACTCCCCCACACACACAGTCCCACACACACAGTCCCACACACACACACAGTCCCACACACACACACATCCCCCACACACACACACAGTCCCACACACACACAGTCCCACACACACTCCCCCACACACACACAGTCCCACACACACTCCGTCCCACACACACTCCCCCACACACACACACAGTCCCACACACACACACAGTCCCCCACACACACACAGTCCCACACACACACAGTCCCCCACACACACACAGTCCCACACACACACACTCCCACACACACACACACAGTCCCACACACACACAGTCCTCCCCACACACACACAGTCCCACACACACACACTCCCCCACACACACACAGTCCCGCACACACACACAGTCCCGCGCACACACACACAGTCCCAAACACACACACAGTCCCAAACACACACACAGTCCCCCACACACACACAGTCCCACACACACACACACAGTCCCACACACACACACCCCCACACACACAGTCCCCCACACACACACACAGTCCCACACACACACACAGTCCCACACACACACACACACACAGTCCCACAAACACACACACAGTCCCCCACACACACAGTCCCACACACCCCCCCCACACACACACACACACAGTCCCACACACACACACACACAGTCCCGCACACACACAGTCCCACACACACACAGTCCCACACACACACAGTCCCACACACACACACACAGTCCCACACACACACACAGTCCCACACACACACACAGTCCCACACACAGTCCCCCCTGCGCCCCCCACTCAGTCACAAACATACACACACACACACACAGAGTTACACACACACAGCTCCCCTGCCACACATAGTCAGTCACACAAACATAGTCACACATACAGTTACACACTCACACTGTGCGGCCAGTGGTTTTGCTGCTGAGTGCAAATAACTGAAATCACACCAGGAGCTTCAGAACTTCTACTGTCCAACACGGTCCTAAAATTACAGATCCCTAAATACACCATACGTGTGACCCCGGGTTCAGACAGCCTGTCAGAACAAACCTGGATGTGTGTACAGCCACTGAACCTCCGTGCTTACTACCATGTGAGTGAGTGTGTGTCTGTACCTCCCCCAAGCCACCAGGGCTCCCAGCAGCATGGCTCCGCTCCGTGCTTGTGTGTGTGTGTGTAAGTGAGTGTGAGTGAGAGTGAGTTTGTGTGAGTGTGTGTGTGAGTTTGTCTGTGTGTTAGTGTGTGTGATTGTAAGTGTGTGTGTGTCTGTGTGTGTGTGAATGTGTCTGAGTGAGAGTGTGTGTGTGATTGTAAGTGTGAGTGAGTGTGATTGTGAGTTTGTCTGTGTGTGTCTGTGTGTGTGTGTGTGTGTGTGTGAATGTGTGTGAGTGAGTTTGTGTGAGTGTGTGTGTGTGATTGTAAGTGTGAGTGAGTGTGAGTTTGTGTGAGTGTGTGATTGTTTGTAAGTGTGAGTGAGTGTGAGTTTGTCTGTGTGTTAGTGTGTGTGTCTGTGTGTGATTGTAAGTGTGTGTGAGAGTGAGTGTGTATGAGTGTGTGTGTGTGATTGTTTGTAAGTGTGAGTGAGTGTGTGTGTGTGTGTGTGTGATTGTAAGTGTGAGTGAGTGTGAGTTTGTCTGTGTGTGTCTGTGAGTGTGTGTGTGTGTGAGTTTGTGTGAGTGTGTGTGTATGTGAGTGTGTGTGTGATTGTAAGTGTGAGTGAGTGTGAGTTTGTCTGTGTATTAGTGTGTGTGTCTGTGTGTGATTGTAAGTGTGTGTGAGAGTGAGTGTGTGATTGTAAGTGTGAGTGAGTTTGTCTGGGTGTTAGTGTGTGTGTGTGATTGTTTGTAAGTGTGAGTGAGTGAGTGTGAGTGTGTGATTGTAAGTGTGTGTGTGTGTGTGTGCAGTCTCTCACCTCTCTGAAGCCCCACCACTCCGCAGCCTGTGATGAATCGTCTGTTGAAGCCGGTCGCCTCTCTCTAGCTCCTCTGCGCCTCCCTAACAGATGTTTCTGCCTCCATGTAGGAGGGCATTCCTTTTTTCCGTGCAACAAAGAGCGAGAGAGGGAACGAGAAGGAGAAGAGGGAAACACAGCTTCAGGAGAGGAAACCCGTACAGGGAAAGGGACGGCCTGGCCCGCACGGTCAGGCTCTACAGTTTACACATCAGCTGATCTGAGCCATAACCTGATAGCGCTCATCATGTGTGAAACCTCATCCGCTGACCCCAGATCAGCTCCAGTGGTGGGGCATGTTGACACCGTTGGCACCAAGTGGGGAATGGCAGGTGTGGTATCAGGTTAAAGGTCAGGGCTTCTCTTTACGATGGACGCATCGGAGCTGAAACACCAGCAGCACTCTGTTACAGAGGCGCTCCAGAGTCTCTACATACGGGAGGGTTCACACGTCAGCAGAGTCGTTCAGAGTGGCTTGGTGTGAAAGGCTCGGTTCTAGATAGAGTCAGAACTGTTCGCAATGGTGGTCAATGGGACCAGACGTCCACCTCCGATACATTCCATCCTACAGCTCCACTGACCGTACAGGACACTCTGTAGGTGTACTGGTCCAGACTGTAGTCCATCTGTTTCTCTGTGTACTGTATTACCCTGTTCTTCAATGGGCAGGACCCCCACAGGACCACCACAGAGCAGGTATGATGTGGGTGGTGGATCATTCTCAGCACTGCCGGGACACTGACGTGGTGGTGGTGTGTTAGTGTGTGTGGTGCTGGTGTAAGTGGATCAGACACAGCAGCGCTGCTGGACACCTCCACCGTCCACCAACCAAAACTATCCTATGGGCAGCATCCTGTGGGCCAACGCCATGTGGGGCAGCCTCCTGTGGGCAGCGTCCTGTGGGCCAGCACCGTGTGGGGCAGCATCCTGTGGGGCAGCGTCCTGTGTGCAGCGTCCTGTGCCCACTGCTGAAGGACTAGAGGATGACCAACACTGCACTGTGCAGCAGCAGATGAGCTATCGTCTCTGACTGTCCATCTACAAGGTGGACCAGCAAGGTAGGAGTGTCTAATAGAGTGGACAGTGAGTGGACACAGTGTCTAAACACTCCAGCAGCACTGCTGTGTCTGATCCACTCACACCACCACCACGTCAGTGTCACTGCAGTGCTGAGAATGACTGACAGATCCGGTGTGTATATATGTCAGTCATATACAGAGCTGTCAGTTTCATTATGTCTATTATAAAGTCATTACGAAGTTTCCTAGTTAGCCTGTCAGCTATGCTAGCTACTTAACGTTAGCCTAGCCCTGTTTTTACCTGACGTGAACAAGAAGTTAGCTTAGCTAGCTAACAAGCAACCGGGTAAAACCTGATAACCAGCTACACGGACCCTAATTTACCACACACCTCTACAGTGTGTGTGTGTGTGTGTGTGTGTGAGGGACTGTGTGTCAGCTGACTGTTCCTCTCCGTGTACTGTAGACCTGAACTCGGTCGAACTCTCGCCCGCGAGCTGCTGGTACGTTCCGGTCCTCCGCTTTAGCGTTTGCGGACTGACGTTAATTGTCAGAAAAGCCAAAGCCCCGCCCCCAGGGCTCATATGATTGGCTTACATCTAACGAGTTCTGATTTGATTGGCCGAGGTTAAACTTGTTGTAGCGCAGCACTGCATTCGAGCGGCAGCAGCGCCTCCCCCAGGTGGCGCCATGGTACTACAGCGAAAGTGGTGTTACAAGCACTGTGGAGACTCCGACCAATCAGGAGGGACCTCTGAACAGTCTGTGGAACCTCCCTTCACTCTTTCTCCTTCTCCTTCTTTCTCCCCCTCTCACTCCCTCTTCTTCTACTTCTTCCCCTCTCTCTGTCACTCTCTCTTCCTCGCCTTCTCTTTCTCCTTCTCCCTTTCTCTCTCCCTCTCCTTTTCCTTCTTCCTCTCCCTTTTCCCACCCTCTCTTTCTCTCTCCCTCTCCTTCCCGCCTTTTCCCTCTCTCTCTCTCTCTCTGATCCATTTGAGGGGCTCTCAGAGTTTCCTGCCAAATTCTAAAGAGGCCTCTGGTGATAGACCGGGAAAAGAGTGAGGAGACTGCCAAGAGTGTGAGTGAGCGTGAGACGGAGAGAGGGAGGAGAAAGAGAGAGGAGAGTGGGGAAAAAGGAGAAACAGAGAGAGAGAAAGATAGGGGAAGAAAGAGACAGTGAGAGAGAGAGAGAGAGAGACCAAAGGGAGCTCGTATGTATCTGATATATAAACTGTGCTGTTGTATGTGCAGCCGTGTGTGTGTGAGGATGTGTGTGTGTGCGGCCATGTGTGTGTGTGCGGCCGTGTGTGTGTGCGGCCATGTGTTTGTGTGCGTACGTGTGCGGGGGGAGATAATGGAGACCTCTCCGGAGACACTAGCTGCAGAATGGCAGGGAGTCCGGATAGAGCCGGAAGGTGACCCACTTTTCACAAGGCTCCCTCCTGTCTCTGAACACGCTCTGGCCCCATTTCAAACCGTGTGTGTTTCAAGATGTGGAGCGAAGGAGGGAGAGAGAGGGGGAGCGGGAGGGAGGGAGAGAGAGAGAGAGGGAGAGAGAAAGAGAGGGAGAGAGGGGGAGAGAGAAAGAGAGGGAGAGAATGGGAGAGAGAGGGAAAGGGGGAGACAGGGAGAGGGAGGAAGAGAGAGGGAGAGAGAGAGGGGGAGATGGGGAGACAGAGGGAGAGAAGGAGAGACGGGGAGACGGGGAGAGAGAAGGAGAGAGAGGGAGAGAGAGGGGGAGGGGGAGAGGGAGAGAGGAAAAGAGGGAGAGAGGGAGAGATGGAGAGAGGGGGAGACGGGGAGAGAGAGGGAGATAGGGAGAGAGAGAGGGAGGGTGAGAGGGAGAGAGGGAGAATGGGGGGGTATCAGGGAGACACTGGAGGGGTAATCTGATAGCATCACCTGCCCACCTTTAAACAGGGAAATCTTCCAAGAGCCCCAGACAGCGACTCAGCACATTCCCACTGAGGGGAAAGGTCACCCAGCCGTCCGCTCGGCCGTGAGCGCCTGTGATGGACGTCTCCATCCCCGTGTACCTGTGGGACAATGAAAGGTCAGATTACATATGACACCAGATCTGAGCACCTTCCACGAACACGGAGCATCCCTGATCAGCACGTACGCCTCACCTGGAACCACTGCCTACCTGCAGGGGGAGGAGACTATTTAAAATCTAATCCTGCATAATTAAACAGCTCAGACGTAAACAGAGTCAGTCACAGTGGAACCGTGTGAGACACTGTGTTCTAGATAAAACAGAACCGTTCCCAGTGGTGGTGAAGGTAACCAGACGTCCCCTCTAAAAGCTCCCTCACAGGAAGCTCCTACAGGAGGTGGTTCTGAATACGCTGCCTGATGTCTGAGACGCTGTTTATGATAGTGTGGAGAAGATCTCAGCCTTAAACTCCATTCATGGTGGAGGGATACATGCTGCAGGGCGCTGTGAGGTCAAATAGTCCCCCAAAGGAACTTAGTATTTCCAGGTTTTCCAGATTTTCATCATCAACATTCCATACACACTCAGAAGACACGTGTAGGTTCACTGGTGGGTCTAGATGTGTTGTACCCGCTCTCAATCACCATAAGGACCGGATTATTCTGATTTTGGGTGGAGGAGGTGGAGTAAAAACCTTTACAGCCACCATATTTATCATATAGCTTTAAAGCCGGGTCTGTTTACAGGTGTGCTATTCGGGGCAGGTAGTAACTGTGGCCCGTTAACAGCTGCAGTTCCTAAGGGGTGATCTAAAATTGGTGCCGGCTCCACTTACCCTGACCTGTACTACCAGGACTCGCCACTAGATGTCGGCAAACACCTTCAGTTCCGGCGTTCCAGCTTCCCTTTTTGATCTACCAGGCGAGTATATACCCTACATAATCCCAGGTTATGTAAATGTACGTTACACATATGTACTCCCTAACTCTTGGGTAATACTAGTTAGCATGTATATCCTCAATCCCCACAGCTTTCCCCAGGGTACACCATGTTCTGCTCTCTGGCATTCCACCGTTTCCCGGGAAAGCTCAAACCGCGGCCGCATTCCAATACGCCCTTGTGTTCTAACTAGTGCACTTCACAGCAGTTAGGAATTCTATCCTCGTGGTCTGAGGTCCTGTGCTCTGGAACTTTCTGCACTAGCTCTAAGAGTTCGGATTAGACAGCTGGGATGTAGAAGTGTTTTGGGATTGAAACGCCATCGGAGAGATTCCCTCCTGGAAAGACCAGCACAGGACAGGGTGGATTTCATACTGGTCTATTCCGGTCTGTACTGGATCAGGCTTCCATACCAGCAGCCACCATGCACTGTGTTTGGTGGTGACCAGACGAGCTGGAATGTGCTGGTGTCCACCGGGCAGGAGGTGGACGTCTGGTCTCATTCACCGGGTGTGTAGCAGATACTAACCGGTGACCACCATATACAGTCAGGTGAGCACCAGGTACTTTCAGGTGAACACCAGATAGATGCTGTCACACCACAGTCTCTTCCCCATACATGTACACTAACACTGTTGCCCTACCTCAACATTACTGCCTCTATCCCAACACTACCGCCTCTACCTCAACACTACTGCCTCACCAGATTCTGTCAGGTGAGCACCAGGTACTATTAGTGAGCACCAGATTCTGTCAGGTGAGCACCAGATACTATCAGGTGAGCACCAGATACTATCAGATGAGCACCAGATTCTGTCAGGTGAGCACCAGATACTATTAGTGAGCACCAGATTCTGTCAGGTGAGCATCAGGTACTATTAGTGAGCACCAGATTCTGTCAGGTGAGCACCAGATACTATTAGTGAGCAACAGATTCTGTCAGGTGAGCACCAGATACTATTAGTGAGCAACAGATTCTGTCAGGTGAGAAGCAGATACTATCAGGTGAGCACCAGATACTATTCGTGGGCACCAGATTCTGTCAGGTGGGCACCAGATACTATTAGTGAGCAACAGATTCCGTCAGGTGGGAACCAGGTAGTATTAGTGAGCACCAGATTCTGTTAAATGAGCACCAGATACTATCAGGTGAGCACCAGATTCTGTCAGGTGAGCATCAGGTACTATTAGTGAGCACCATATTCTGTTAGGTGAGCACCAGTTTCTGTCAAGTGAGTACCAGGTATTAGTAGTGGGCACCAGATACTATTAGTGAGCACCAGATTCTGTCAGGTGAGCACCAGATACTATCAGTTGAGCACCAGATACTATTAGTGAGCGCCAGATTCTGTCAGGTAAGCACCAGATACTATTAGTGAGCACCAGATACTATTAGTGAGCACCGGATTCTGTCAGGTGAGCACCAGATACTATTAGTAAGTGCCAGATTCTGTCAGGTGAGCACCAGATACTATTAGTGAGCACCAGATTCTGTTAGGTGAGCACCAGTTTCTGTCAAGTGAGCACCAGGTATTATTAGTGAGCACCAGATACTATTAGTGAGCACCAGATTCTGTCAGGTAAGCACCAGATACTACCAGATGAGCACCAGATACTATCAGGTGAGCACCAGATACTATTAGTGAGCACCAGATTCTGTCAGGTGAGCACCAGATACTATTAGTGAGCACCAGATTCTGTCAGGTGAGCACCAGATTCTGTCAGGTGAGCACCAGATACTATTAGTAAGCACCAGATTCTGTCAGGTGAGCACCAGGTACTATTAGTGAGCACCAGATTCTGTCAGGTGAGCACCAGGTACTATTAGTGAGCACCAGATTCTGTCAGGTGAGCACCAGATACTATTAGTAAGCACCAGATTCTGTCAGGTGAGCACCAGATTCTGTCAGGTGAGCACCAGATACTATCAGGTGAGCACCAGATACTATTAGTGAGCACCAGATTCTGTCAGGTGAGCACCAGATACTACCAGATGAGCACCAGATACTATTAGTGAGCACCAGATACTATTAGTGAGCACTGGATTCTGTCAGGTGAGCACCAGATACTATTAGTAAGCGCCAGATTCTGTCAGGTGAGCACCAGATACTATTAGTGAGCGCCAGATTCTGTTAGGTGAGCACCAGTTTCTGTCAAGTGAGCACCAGGTATTATTAGTGAGCACCAGATACTATTAGTGAGCACCAGATTCTGTCAGGTAAGCACCAGATACTATCAGGTGAGCACCAGATACTATTAGTGAGCACCAGATTCTGTCAGGTGAGCACCAGATACTATTAGTGAGCACCAGATTCTGTCAGGTGAGCACCAGATTCTGTCACGTGAGCACCAGGTACTATTAGTGAGCACCAGATTCTGTCAGGTGAGCACCAGGTACTATTAGTGAGCACCAGATTCTGTCAGGTGAGCACCAGATACTATTAGTAAGCACCAGATTCTGTCAGGTGAGCACCAGATACTATTAGTGAGCACCAGATTCTGTCAGGTGAGCACCAGATACTATCAGGTGAGCACCAGATACTATTAGTGAGCACCAGGTACTATTAGTGAGCACCAGGTACTATTAGTGAGCACCAGATACTGTCAGGTGAGCACCAGATACTATCAGGTGAGCACCAGATACTATTAGTGAGCACCAGGTACTATTAGTGAGCACCAGATACTATTAGTAAGCACCAGATTCTGTCAGGTGAGCACCAGATACTATTAGTGAGCACCAGGTACTATTAGTGAGCACCAGATACTATCAGGTGAGCACCAGGTACTATATGCCATATGTTCACAGGTTGCTGTTGATGGTATAGCCTGAGTGTGGTCCATAAAGAGCTCTATAGGTTAGAGACCTAGTTACTAGGCTTATTGGAATGCAGCCCGCGCGCCTCCCTGCCGCCCCCTCCCTTCGGCCGGCTCCTCGTGCTCTTCTGGTAAGTTTCAAGATGGCCGCGCCGCGTGGCGACTTACTGAAGGATTTAAACGCCGGTTTCACGGAGTTCCCGGCACCGGAGGCTCCGCGGGACACGCAGGTTCGACCGATGTCTTATTTTCATGAGTGTATTCGGGAATACTGGGGCTATCCGCGCCCGCCCGGTGCCGTTAGCACGACGTGCCGAGCTGAAACGTGTCCATGCGCGCGGGCCACGTGGATGCAGAGTGAGCGGGGGTCTGCGGAGGGTCATGAGCGCGAGCTAAATAGATGACCGGCCCGGAGCGGGTTCACGGACAGGTGTAGCAGAGTGGTCAGCACGCGGGGACGGGGCCTTTGCAGGTAGCGATGAGACGGGAGCGGCTAACAGGCTCGACTATGGCGCTACCGTTCATCCCGCTGAACCGGAAAGGAGAAGTTGGCCATCCTCCCCGAGCTCAGGGGCTGTGGGCAGGGGGTGGACATTCCCCCAGATCAACACCGAGCGTTTCAGACATCAGGGGGGATTTAGACCTTCACATATAGAACACATACACCTCCGGTCCTACAGTGGAGGCTCAGTGGTCCTGGGAGTCCAGTCGGCCTGCTGACCCCCCTCTCCCCGGAGCCGGAGCAGCTCCTGCTGGGTCTCCTGGAAGCAACCTGTGGAGGGGCTTCTGGAGAGAGGGGGATTCATAGTGGTGGTCTGTAGAGGAAAGAGCCCGAGTGTTACACATACAGGGAATCAGCCCTGGTGAGTCAGACGTGTACGACATCCAGACCAGACCAGCCGCACACAGACTGGTAACCAGTGTTAAACTCAGAGACCAGTACAGTCCAATACAGCAGACTGGAGACTGGGGGAGCTTATGGGTGTGTGGTTCATTAGAACATTAATATACACACTAAATAAACAGGGATATATTAAATATGCGCAATAAACACAATATATATATATATATATATATATATATATATATATATATATATATATATATACACATGCATGCATATGCCTCTTCATATTACTAGATAACTAGTGTAACTAGGGTTCAGTAAACGCATAACCACGGTTACACGCTATCCTCTCAGTGTTTCAGCACTGTTAATATAATATTTAGATGTAAAGGAACACTATTATATACAGAATGATAAACATGGTGTAAAGATCAGCCCTCCTAATAAAACCATCTCTTACATATTCAGAAGTAATTAACATGTTTAGTGCTTAATCGTTTACAGCACGCAGCATTTAATCCCCAAATTATTAAATTAAATATTAGAAATGTATTATAGAGATGCACATCTTCTCCACCCTATCACGAACAGCGTCTCAGACATCAGGCAGCGTATTCAGAACCACCTCCTGTAGGACCTTCCTGTGAGGGAGCTTTTAGAGGGGACGTCTGGTTACCTTCGCCACCACTGTGAGCAGGTCTGCTGCAGGTCCCAGGGAGCCTGTGCAGCTAGATCGTTAGGAAACCTGAGCGTTTACGATGCAGCAGCGGAATGACAGCCCTGACCGGCACTTCAGGAGGCCAGTCTGAACCTGTCAGCTGCTACAGGACTGGAGCTGCTGCCGTGTGCTTCTACATTCCATACGTAACCACAGTCGGCTCTGTGATGGGTTATATGTCCCTCTAACGCTGAACGTCTCCTTTCTCTTTCATCTGCAGGACGAATTAGACGGCGGTCGTAGTCTGGGATTTGGACATGATGTGGACAGTACCTCCAGCACCCTTCACGGCATCCTGGAGCCTTCCATTTTATCCATCTTTAATGACACGTCGTCCGCCGGAGAGGTGAGGACAGCGTGTCGGGTTAGAGCTGGGACTGTACCGCCCGTCTCTTAAAGGTCCGGCTGTGTCACGAGAGACGTCCCTGTACGCGGAGGCGGAGGGTTATCATTTACACGTCCTGTACACTCTTCTAGTCGCCCCGCCAGTGAGGAGGAGGAGGGAGCGGAGTAGTGTTGGGTCTACAGGGCTAGGTCAGGGTTTATCCTGACTTTGGGGGATTCCACTTCGTGTCCCGCTCAGTGTGAAGGGGTCCCGCCGTGTACAAGGCAGCTGAGGTTTTAAATGAGAATGCCTCGTGAGATTGGTACTGCAGGGTTATGGGTTGGTGAGGGTCACGGATTGGGCTGAGGGTTCTGCTCCCTGTTTTCCAGGTGAAGAACCGGATAGATGAAGAAAGTGAGGCGACGCTGCTGTCTGCTCTGTCTGAGATTTTGGACAGTGTGATTGAGGAAACGCTGTCACCGTTCGACACGCTTCCCGACAGCGAACTTTTTGTGGGTCAAAGGAATCTCGACTCCAAGGTACGACATCCACATCCAGGACTTTTCCAAACTTCGGAATTACTCCATTGTTCAGTGTGTGAGGTGTAGACAGAGTGAGGGAGAGAGGGTTTGGTGTGAGGTGTGTACAGAGTGAGGGAGAGAGGGTTTGGTGTGAGGTGTGTACAGAGTGAGGGAGAGAGGGTTTGGTGTGAGGTGTGTACAGAGTGATGGAGAGAGGGTTTGGTGTGAGGTGTGTACAGAGTGAGGGAGAGAGGGTTTGGTGTGAGGTGTGTACAGAGTGAGTGAGAGAGGGTTTGGTGTGAGGTGTGTACAGAGTGAGGGAGAGCGGGTTTGGTGTGAGGTGTGTACAGAGTGAGGGAGAGAGGGTTTGGTGTGAGGTGTGTACAGAGTGAGGGAGAGAGGGTTTGGTGTGAGGTGTAGACAGAGTGAGGGAGAGAGGGTTTGGTGTGAGGTGTGTACGGAGTGAGGGAGAGAGGGTTTGGTGTGAGGTGTGTACAGAGTGAGTGAGAGAGGGTTTGGTGTGAGGTGTGTACAGAGTGAGGGAGAGAGGGTTTGGTGTGAGGTGTGTACAGAGTGAGTGAGAGCGGGTTTGGTGTGAGGTGTGTACAGAGTGAGGGAGAGAGGGTTGGGTGTGAGGTGTGTACAGAGTGAGGGAGAGAGGGTTTGGTGTGAGGTGTGTACAGAGTGAGGGAGAGAGGGTTTGGTGTGAGGTGTGTACAGAGTGAGGGAGAGAGGGTTTGGTGTGAGGTGTGTACAGAGTGAGGGAGAGAGGGTTTGGTGTGAGGTGTGTACAGAGTGAGGGAGAGAGGGTTTGGTGTGAGGTGTGTACAGAGTGAGTGAGAGAGGGTTTGGTGTGAGGTGTGTACAGAGTGAGGGAGAGAGGGTTTGGTGTGAGGTGTGTACAGAGTGAGGGAGAGCGGGTTTGGTGTGAGGTGTGTACAGAGTGAGTGAGAGAGGGTTTGGTGTGAGGTGTAGACAGAGTGAGGGAGAGAGGGTTTGGTGTGAGGTGTGTACAGAGTGAGGGAGAGAGGGTTTGGTGTGAGGTGTGTACAGAGTGAGGGAGAGAGGGTTTGGTGTGAGGTGTGTACAGAGTGAGGGAGAGAGGGTTTGGTGTGAGGTGTGTACAGAGTGAGGGAGAGAGGGTTTGGTGTGAGGTGTGTACAGAGTGAGGGAGAGAGGGTTTGGTGTGAGGTGTGTACAGAGTGAGGGAGAGAGGGTTTGGTGTGAGGTGTGTACAGAGTGAGGGAGAGAGGGTTTGGTGTGAGGTGTGTACAGAGTGAGGGAGAGAGGGTTTGGTGTGAGGGTCTCAGACATCAGGCAGCGTATTCAGAACCACCTCATGTAGGAACTTTCTGTGAGGGAGCTTTTAGAGGGGACGTTTGGTTACCTTCACCACCACTGTGAACGGTTCTGACTTATCTAGAACCGAGCGTTTCACTCTAAACCCCCTCTGAATGTCTCTGTTTAGGTTCTGTAAATATTTAGGCTGGTATGAATCGGTGGAGTTGGTATGATTCTGGTATGGATGTGGATTGTTTACTCCCTGTCGGGCGTGTGGAGGGTGCGGGACTCGAGAGACTGTAAGGTGATGCTGGTGTGTGGTTGAGTGTTAAGGTCTGTGTGGATCTTTAATAAATGTTCCTCCTCCAGTTCAGAAGATCGTCTGACAAAGACTCTGCTCCTCGCGCGACCAGATCCCAGCGCTCATCACTGTCGAGCACAAAGGTAAGAGCCCCCACTTCCTGTCCTCTGGAGCGCGTGTGCGGGCTGATCGTGTGGTTAAGGGCGTTTACAGGTGTGAGCTCTTCAGAGAGCTGTTGGCTCGGTGCAGTTTAGGAAACGGGTCTCTGGGTTTGGTGTTGGGTAAATGAGTGGTACATTATATAATGTAGATCTTTCATTACTCACTCACTGAGCTCTACATCAGCTCCACCTCCCTGTATCTACACCCAGTGTCCATCAGCTCCACCTCCCTGTATCTACACCCAGTGTCCATCAGCTCCACCTCCCTGTATCTACACCCAGTGTCCATCAGCTCCACCTCCCTGTATCTACACCCAGTGTCCATCAGCTCCACCTCCCTGTATCTACACCCAGTGTCCATCAGCTCCACCTCCCTGTATCTACACCCAGTGTCCATCAGCTCCACTGACCGTACAGGACACTCTGTAGGTGTACAGGTCCAGACTGTAGTCCATCTGTTTCTCTGTGTACTGTATTACCCTGTTCTTCAATGGGCAGGACCCCCACAGGACCACCACAGATCAGGTAGTATGTGGGTGGAGGATCATTCTCAGCACTGCCAAGGCCCTGACGTGGTGGTGGTGGTGGTGATGTATGTTTACAGTATCAATATATAAGATTATATATATTTATTCTATAAGCTGAGCAGGATGGGTACGTGGTCTGGTGTGGTGTGACGAGATGTGGTTCTCTAGGAGAACCTAGGCCCTGAAATCCAGTTGGTGGGTCAGCAGTGGGAAACACGGTCACGTGGGTGGTGCTTCTTTATGGAACCCTGTGGTGGCGTAGGTGGTGCAGCTCTGTAACTGCGGGGGTTATTATATGAGGTTCTAGGAAGGTTTTAATTACGCTGTTTATTTTTCCAGTGTCTGTGTAAACAAACGGATCAGTTCCGATCCTGTTCGGTACCAGCGCAGCGCTACCTGTGATATCCAGCCGGAGGTGGTTTGCCGCTGTAAGGGAGCGGTGTTCTGTCCTGTATGGTATCCGTGGAGCTTTTATCAGCGTCTGGTGTTTGGCTGTGCAGGCAGGAGCACGTTAAGCGCTCCCTGCAGTGCCTCCAAGCATGGCTCTAGGTAGAGTCTAGAACCTTTTCAGAATTGAGTGTGGAATATGCATTCCAGGGATCTGATTATACGTCGGGTTTCTGGAGTTATCTGCCAGTTCCAGTGGCCATGTAAACAGCATGCTTCAATTTCCTAGATCGGATTAAGCCTAGAGGTCCGATAAAGTGAGCTGGATTTTAGCTAGGAAGTCCGATCCAGAGCTCCCCCATACCTGAATACTGAAGTGCATGTGACCACGGGTGACGGATCCCTCTAGTCTATATGCGTGCAGTCATCAGATTATTAGTGCATGTAGATGCACTCATTGGTTTTTCATGGGTCACATGACTCATGCCATAGTCATTATTAACTCTGACGAAGGTCAGCAGATCAGACCTGAGTGAGTTACCTGACCTGTACTGACATGTAAAGTGTACTGCCTTGGTCTTCACTCAGGCGGAGGTCCTCCTCTCAGACAGGCAGCTGAGGCCAAGGCTCCACCAGAGGATCCAGACCGCGACCGTACAGAGAAGTGATGGCGAGGAGGAGGAGCTCAGTGAGTCCAGAAGACGTCCTGTAAGAACGTTCAGGATTGAATCGGACCCAGAACTGTCTCAGGACGAGCAGCAGGATGGACATGTGCTGGTGTCGCTGGTGGATCTCGTCAGGCACATGCATCCGTACAGCCTCAGGGTGGGTCTGGGGAAGGAGGACAGAGTCCGGGACGTCTGCGAGCTGCAGGAGGAGGACGTGTTTGTGGATGTTGTGGGTGATGATGATCTAGAGGACGACACGCTTCTGGGCAGCCCAGAGCAGAAACCTCCACCTCCCCAAACCCCTGCTGCGGTTCCTAAAGGCGGAACAGGTGTGGATGAGGAAATCTCAGGGGCAGGGTCGAAGGAGGACACGTGTTCTCCGAGTAAGGAACCTCAGAGGAGCGTCTTGGCCACAGTGGGCGGCGCTGGAAGGGTGAAGAAGAAAGTTAGCTTTGCGCCGGATTTAGCATCAGTGCATGAATACCAGGCTGAAGATGAGGCGTCTGAGCGCGACTGGCCTGACGCCCCGGCCGCAGGAGAACCTGAACCAGCAGGTTGTGATTACGGAACCGCAGCCTCAGGTGAGAACTTCACAGGAGTGTCAGCAGACACGCCTTCTAAGAGCGGCAAGGCAAAACCCAGATCCATCAGTCTGCAGGAGTACCGGCTCCTCAGGGGGAAGACCCTTCCAAAGGAAGAGAGGAGGATGGACTACAGAACCAAGTGGCCCTCAGTACCTGAAGCCCCCTGTGAGCTGCCCCCTATCCCTTGTATACCAGGTTACAGCCCACCTCAGGTTAACGTCAACACCTCATTTGCTGGTGCCAGGATGTCGACTCCAGGCTCACCAGCCAAGCCCAGGCGGCACGTTCCGATGCCCTGTAAATCCCCTCCAAAGCAGTTGCACGCTGTCGACCCACCAAATCCTGTCGTTGTGCCCCTACCGACACCCGTTCCCTCACCCGCCAAGACCTCACCTTCACCTGAAGACCAGGACGCTATGCAACAGAAATCTGCTGTGACCAGCCAGCCCTCACCACTGAACCCTCAACCACCGTCTACTGCATCCCAAACTTCTGAAAACCGGAATTCTCTCAACCAGGAGACGCCTTCCCCACATGCTGAGGTCCCACAGGCTTCTCAGTGCCCTGCAGCAAACACCTCTGCTCCATCTTTACCCACGAGCGGCAGGGTGGCACCTCAGAGACGACTCCCTCTAGTGCAGATCCCAACAAACGTCCGAGATCGCCACCGGCCGGAAGAGCCAGGTCAGGAAGCTCGAGGTGAAATAGGTAACACCAGTAAACGGTGATGTTTGGTGCTATATCTGGGGATGGGAATTTATTGATACCGTTTATTATTTATTTATTTATTATATTTATTATGTTGATTATTGATTCCTGATACATTTTTTTTTGTGGGGAGATGGAGGTGGGTGTGGGGAGATGGAGGTGGGTGTGGGGAGGGGGAGGTGGGTGTGGGGAGGGGGAGGTGGGTGTGGGTGTGGGTGAAGGGGGGGAGGTTTCCCTCCTCAAACCATCTAATCAGCTCAATGACCTGACGAGCACTGAACAGCGGGGGCGATGGCGTTTGGGGGCGGGGATCAGAAACACCGCATGGTTATGGGTGGTGTTGGTGGTGTTGTTGTTGTGCTGACTGAAGATTTCAGACGCACTGAAACACAAACGGACATCATGTCCCCTGGTTTATATCCAGAACCACAAATCAAAGCAACACAAACACCAGGGTGCGGTCGTGAGCTGGAGGTTAGGGAACCGGCCTTGTGACCGGAGGGTCACCGGTCCCATTCCCTGAGCTGACAGAACGACTGAACCCTTGAGCAGGGAGCCCAACCCACACCTGAGAGTTTTCCAAAGCTCCGTATCCTACAATATCCTTTGTTGACAGGCGTCAGACTCGAAGAGTGTGATGAGGAGTGATGGTGGAGAGGGCGAGACGTTCCGGAATGGTTTTCCATTCTTAGCCGTAATGATGTTTTTATAGATGTACCATGTAGCACTGTCCTGGTCTTCCTTTGTGAAATGAAGCCAGGCTCTGGAGTGCCACCTTTTCCCTCCTACTCCTCCTTGTAATTTTCCAGCATTTCAGCTCCCGCTGTCAGGAAAACATGCCGGAATCAATAACCACATAGGCATACAATTCCCAGGATCAATCAGTTTGGAAACGATCCATGACCTAACGAGTTGGTAATTCCCATCCCTGCTCCTGAGACAGACCTAAACCTGATTTTATTTCTTCCTGCAGGAATACAGGCTGCGGATGTCACCAGTCTCCTGGAGCAGTTTGAGACACAAGGTGGGATTTCCCGGATGTGCAGTTTGCTGATCGGTACCAGGATTAGAGCCGGCGTCCATACAGACACGCCTCTTCAGTTTAGTCATCGAGTCGGCCTATCAGTACAAGCTGACCTGCCTTGTCCTGTAGGGCACACGTGTGGGGTCAGGACTTGAGTGGGAACGTTTTAGAGTCGTTCCCGACGTAATCCACACGGAGAGCGCTTTCTCTCCTGGAGCCATAAAGGCAGTCGTTACCCCTCGCTCCGCCGTAAAGGTGGAGCTGATAGAGATCAGGCCAGTGCTGCTTTAATGGCTTGATGGCTCTGGGCATCCAGGGCTCATTACCTTCTTTGCGTTTTTGTGGAACAGAGATTAGAAGTTGCCATGGCAGTGACTACACAGGCCCAGATTCCAGATCCCAGCGAGAACCGTCACCACAGGGATGCGTTACGAGAGGGAATCTCGCGGTAGTGCTTCTTCGGTCCAGGGATGGGGTTTAGTTTCAGTGGAGATCTGTTAATCCCAGTATTCCTGAAAGGTGAGCGGCGTCCGAGTCCAGCCGCGCGGTCAGACCTTACTTGGCCCACAGCTCCTCTCCCGGCTGTGTTCAGACTGCAGGTCTGTGTGATTGACTGTCTGCACTGGTACAGGAAAGTGCTCAGATCAGATTTGTCACCGGCCTGTCTGCCTGGGCTGCTGGGTAACCACATAGACAGGAGCTACGTAGCTCGTTCCGGTTCTCTGGATTTGACGTTGTGTCTGATTGGATTGGATTTCATCTGGATATCCCAGAATTGGGATTTGAGAGCCTGGCACTCTGAACAAGGCCATGGGCTGCTTCATGCAGCATGGACAGATAGGAGGGTGGAGCTGATGAGTGTAGGTGGTGGGAAGGTTCTAGGTCGGGAGGATTATGGTTCTGTGTGTAATAAAGTGCATGTGCAGCAGGACAGATTTGACCATTCGTGTTTTATGTTCATGTCCTTTGAGCTCCATGCAGTTCCATGTGATCGTTTGATAGGTGCACGTGGGGCCGTTGTGCGCTGGAGGTTAGGGAGGGGGTCAGCGTTTAGACTGAAGTGCTCTTGAGCAACTCGGAGAATGACTGGCCTCACCTAAGTGTTACCTGGTGCACTGATCCTGGTCAAGGACTGCACCAATTCTGTTTCCCAGAAGTCCTGCTATCCATAGAAATCCACAAACTCAGAATTCCAACCTAGCTAACATTAGCACCCTCTGTCAGAGACCGACCTGGCCCTGTGTGGATCCTCTCGGTATCGACTCTGGCCCAGGTCTTCACCTCTGCACCCTGAGTCCAGGTCCCAGTCCTGTGTTTTGTCCACTCCTACAAGGACTACACAGTCCAGGACTGGAACCAGGATTCGAGGTCCGGGTCTGTAGGCCACTGGACCGTTACAGGGAGGAGGTAGATCTCTTCTAGACGTCGTGACATGCTTATGTAGCACCAGGCATGCCAGCGTGATTGGAGATCTTGGTTGGAGAACTCTGAGTGAACTTCTGATTTCCTCTCCGCAGGACTCACCCCTCCCGCCACACCTCCCCATCAGATTTGGAAGCCCCTGGTTCCTGGTCACAGGCCAAAGCAGCACGAAGCCATCAAACCATCTCCCAGCAAAGCCATCCAGATCATCGAACCTCGGCCACTGCCCCCTAGCAAGGTCCACCTGAAGCCCCAGCCGTCCACCCCTGTGCCTGCCCCGAGCTTGTTCCTGGCGTTCAGGGACCACGACTACTGCGGAACTCGGGAGGTCCCCAGCAGCAGGGATAAATCCCCCCGAGGGCCGAGGAGCCAAGCCAGCCATAAATCACTGGACCACAGGACGTTCTGTCAGGAGGAGCACCTGCCTGGCTCAGTTCTCCTGTCTCCAGAGAGCTCCCCCTGCAGGCAGGAGGACAGCAGTGCAGGTGGAGCTGAAGACACAGAGGACCGCTCCTCCTGCTCTCCAAGCCCTTCAGCCAGGGGCAGGACGAGGAGGAGGCGGTACCGTGGTAGCCATCATCGTTCTGACTCGAGCTCAGCGTCATCCTCCCGGTCCTCCTCCTGTTCTTCCACAGCCTCCTCTTCCTCATCGCGTTCACCACCCAGAAAGAGGTACTAGGTTTCATTTTCTGAATCTCCTCATGTTCCTACAGTTCACAGGTTAAAGGTCACCTCCAGGACCCGTGTGTGGTGGACTGCGTGTGGTCTACAGCTTAAAGATCTTCAGGTTCATTTACTGTACATCGAATAGCAGGCCGGCGGCGCTAGCTAACGCACACCAAGGTTTAGGGGGGAACCGAACGGGGAAAAAAACAGAGTGATCGTTAAACATAGTGGTTTGACATGATACGCTCGGTTCTAGATAAAGCCAGAACAGTTCTCTGTGGTGGTGAGGGTAACCAGGCGTCCCCTCTAAAAGCTCCCTCACAGGAAGTTCCTACAGGAGGAGGTTCTGAATACGCTGCCTGATGTCTGAGACGCTGTTTATGATGGTGTGGAGAAGATCTCCGCCTCACGTTCTCCTGAAGCTGGTTTGGTGCTGGTATATCTGAATGATTGAAGACGTTCCTTTAGGAGGAAAATGAGGCGAGTAAGATACATGCCTCTAACTGCAGTGAGATAAAAGAGGCAGTAGAGTCAGTGAACAGTCGGGGAGAGTGAATTCCCGAAGCGCTGGCAGTAGGTGTCCAACACTTCCGTTTGTCTGTCCAGGCGGAGATCACGGCGTTCCAGGAGCAGCAGCAGCAGCTCCTCATCCAGATCCAGCTCCTCTTCTTTGTCTCCTTCTCCAATCCGCAAGCGGCAGCGCCGCTACAACCGATCCTCCAGGTCCTACAGTCGCTCCTGCTCCGGCTCTCGCTCCCCCTCCAGATCCAGATCCCGATCCCACTCCCCTCAGCTCAAGTTGAGCAGGTGGAGAAGGTCAGTGCAGATCAGTTCAGGAAGAGCCTTTATTATTATTGATCCTCCAGGTTCGGGGTGATTCCTTTGTTGGGTAACGGCTCTGTGTTCCACTGAACTTTCAGACACAGAGAACACTACCGTCGGAGCAGATGGGAAGAGGCCCACAGGGTGCGGAAGCAGAAAGCCATCGTGAGTACCTTTACCAAGAGCTGTGTCCCTGTGTCCCTGTGTCCCTGTGTCCCTGTGTCCCTGTGCGATGATCCTAATCTATCTGTATGATCATGTGACCCCAGGAGGAGCGCAGGGTGGTGTACGTGGGGAGAATACGTGGTACTATGACTGAGGATGAGCTCAGGGATCGTTTCTCTCTGTTTGGAAGGATTGAGGACTGTACGGTCCACTTCAGAAGCCACGGGTAAGGCCACCACACCAACACCAGACCTTTAGGACCTGGAGGCTGTGTGATGCGTACAGTATTTTAAGGGGAGTGTGTTATGACCGCTGATCACAGTAACGCTGACGTTATGATCAGCCATCTTTACTCCCAGCGTGCGTGTAGGGGTGTGGGATGTTGTCGGCCTGTAGGCGAGCGATTTGGCTAATTAGAATGAAAACCTGGATTTAGGTTTCCTGGGGTTTCGTATTTGTACCACTGACTCGTTTCCAGCAGGTGGTCATTGGGTCCTGATCATGCTCCTCTCCCGCTCCTCTCCCGCTCCTCTCCCGCTCCTCTCCCGCTCCTCCGTTTCAGAGATAATTATGGATTTGTCACTTACTACAACACGGATGATGCGTTCGCTGCCATAGAGAACGGGGTGAAGCTGAGGCAGCCAGACGAGCTCCCCTTTGATATCTGCTTCGGTGGGAGGCGACAGTTCTGTCAGTCTAACTATGCGGACCTAGGTTTGTATCGTAGGAGAACCCATCGTGTGCACACCTCTAACTCGAGCTGTCCTGTGTTCCACGTGAAGCTCCTCACACTGAAACTCTCCCCACAGATTCCAACCGTGATGTAGACTCCACCACGGTGAGGCAGAGGTGTGACGCGCTGGACTTCGACACGCTGCTGAAGCAGGCCCAGCGCGGGGTGAAGAGGTAGCCCTGAGGGAGACGAGGACAGAAAGGAACGTGGAGTGTGACGGGACGCAGACCAAGCACTACCTCAGATCTCCCAAAGAGCTTGCACTTACTGGCACTAAATATGGATCTATGTAGCTTTTAATTTTCTACCTTCAACTTAACAAAGCCTCTGTGGAGGTGAGCAATACAGATCAACACAGAGTCTGACGTGTGTAAAAACAGAAACGCATTAAAGATAAAAGCCACTGTATCATGATGGACACTGCTGTCTGTGTTCCAGTCCTCTGTTTGAAGTTTAGCACCTGATATCCGTGTGTGATCGTCCGGAAACCCGCCGGGTTGAAGTGCTGTTCTCGACTTGAATTAAAAATGTTCATGCCTGAACTCCAGGAGTTCTCATTAGCTCCACACGGACACTTCACTGAGCCCACCATGGTGGTCTCCTCTTCATAGCTGGCTTAGGATGATGACCGCTGTGCAGATAGCAGAGAGGGTGGCGGAAGTCGATTCTAATGATCTGTACAGGTGTGGTGATGAGAACCAGGGTTCTCCATGTCTAGAACACACATATAGTCATTTTATTATTAGCCAGATCTAACCCACCAGTGAACCTACACGTGTCTTCTGAGCGTGTATGGAATGTTGATGATGAAAATCTGGGAAACCTGGAAATACTAAGTTCCTTTGGGGGACTATTTGACCTCACAGCGCCCTGCAGCATGTATCCCTCCACCATGAATAGAGTTTAAAGCTGAGCTCTTCTCCAGACTGTAAGGAACGTCTGAATGTTTCACTGACCGTATGTGAAATTCCCCTTTAAGTAGAAAACGTGCAGACTTGTTATCCAGGGGTACGTCATATAGAAAGAATGTCAGTGTGGAACTTTTCACGAATACTGTAACACCATATCCAGGCCATACTATAGGGCCTTTTGAACTTTGAACTTTCCGTGCTTCCTGCAAGCTGTCAGGGGTGAAACACCTATCAGTCGTTCATTTACTGTTTTATCTGTTTATGCTACACCTGAAACTTGCAGCTGTTTCATTGAACACATCCGGGCAGCTTTTACAGGTGATCAGATATACTGACCCAGCACTGTCCACTCCGGTCCAACTGCACCTGAGCCTGGAGGGCAGCATGGCTAGTAAGTGTGGGCTAGAAGGATATAGGCGTGGAGCTGTGTACATACGGTGGATATACATTGTAGAATATAATATTTATTTGGTTAATAGTTTGGTTAATAGAGCCAGTTATGAATAGAGAATAAGCTAAACTGCAGACGGCTTGACGTGGAGGGGGACTTTTATTATGCTACCCAAGCAGAAGTCCCCGCTTTTCCGGTTTTATGTTCCTTAAATATTAAAGATTAACGGTCCCTGGTGCTGCACGAGCTGGACCCGTCCTCAGATATGGTTCGGTTGGGCAGTAAACCGGGTCTATTCCTTTCCCTCTCCGCCGGGTGAATGAATTCATTTCGGCGTTGTCGAAGCTTCCGGAAAGTTTGCTGCCGTTCATTCTAGCGCATGCGCTGTAAGCGGAGCTCGTGGCCCAGTGACAGCTTTGCGCCTGCGCAGTAGGTGTAAACACAAAGTGCAAGCAGGAACAAGGTGGATTAAAGGTGCGGGGCGGAGAGATGGAGCGAGTCAGCGCCGAGAAGGAGGTCCAGCGGAGTAGGTACTGACCTCCTGTAGAACACGGAGCATCGCTAGTGCAGAACCCGTCTGATAACTCCTACCGCTCCTCGGCCTGAAGAACCTTCCCAGAGAACAGGAAAGATGTCAGAGGCGACCACCAGCTCCAGGATGTTCCTGAGTGGGGTTGTGGAAGGTGGGTTCAGCTAGAAGATCTAGAACGCAGTACTGAAGAACGGACAAGCCAGTAGAGGGTTCTTCAAGGGAATGGTTCTATGTAGGACAGTGGAATGTAAGCAGACTTAAATGGTGGAATGGTTCTTCAGACTGAGAATGTGGTTCTAAATATCACAAATAAGGGTTCTTCTGTTATTACAAGCCTGACATTATCATAATACCATAGCACCACATTCTCCATCCACCTGAAGAACCTTTTCACCATGCAAAGAGCCATTTAGGAACGCAGAGGGTTCTAGATTTTGAATTTACTAAAGAACTGTTGAAGAACTATCTGTGTTTTAATGTGGAAGGCTGCACACATTCAGTAAAGGGAATGGTTCTAGTTAACCTTTACCAAAATGGTTTCATGTAGAACCAGATATGGTTCTTCTAGTGTAACATGGTTGACAGCTTAACAGTATCTAGAACCATATACAACACATTATTTAACAATCTGAAGATTCACTTCACTTCGCGGATATTTAATTTAATCATGCAAATAATTCTGTATAGGTTCTAGACTCTCCTAAATTCCATTCCCATTACTAGGGAACCCATGAAGACCCCTCTAAAGCATGTAGGGTGCTAAAACTAACTTTGATCAGTCTGAAGAACCGTTTCCTTATACACAGGACAAATTATGCCTGTAAATAGTTCTACATTTACTGGAGAACCCTTAAGGAACCATCTGAAAGGGAAATAGTTGTAAAGGAAATGGTTCTTTTGAGAATTTTTAAAAATAGTTAAGAGTAGGGCCAAAAGGGTTCTTCTGTAGTACCAAGCTTGATAGAGTAATGATAGCAGAACCCATTTTGGTGCACCATAGAACCATATACAGCACATTACTGATCAATCTGAAGAACCACTTCACTGTGCAAACAGTTTAAGAATGTGAATAGTTCTGTATACGTTCTAGATTTCCTGAGATTCCATCCCCTTTTCTAAAGAACCCCTGAAGAACCGTGTATTGCAGCGCTGCTGGTTGATGTATTTGCGGTGCTCGTGGGAATGGAACAGTGCCAGGCTGTGTGTTTGTTAATGCTGAGTTAAAGGGGTTTAGGATCACTTTAGTAGAAGAGCCTGTGTTCTGTGTTCTGCGTTCTGTGTTCTGTGTTCTGCGTTCTGCGTGGTGATGGTTGCCCTCTGACCTGTGCCGTGCAGGGTTTTATGGACGCCCGTGGACTATGGAGCAGAGGAAGGAGCTGTTCAGAAGGTAGTAAACATTTTATTTGCTTTGACGACCGGTCGCCATCATCGCCGGCCTCTGAGCGCCTGTGGTTCTCTCTGAGCCTGGCAGGGCTGCACGATGAGGAGGTTCTAGCTGATGATTGGTTCTCCAAATAAACACTTCTGATTATTAACTGTCTGATGGGCTTTTCTCATTAAAACACATTAAAATCACCAAATATACGCCACGAAAGAACCCTCATTCCACCAGCACACGCTAGAACCGAGCCACCTAGCTAACCAACATTACTCTCCAACGAAGAGCACCAATAGTGTTCAGCTTTAAGGTCACATGATCATCACGTCTAATAACTCTGATTAGCCGAACATGAGGTACATGTGACATGCCTGACATGTGGTCTGTCTTATTAACTCAGGGAGCAGAAATGGGGATTGAACACGTACCTGTACGCCCCGAAAGACGACTACAAGCACAGGATGTACTGGAGAGAGCTCTACACCTCAGAGGAGGCGGGTAAAAACACCTAGCAGCACAGACACGGGGATTAGTGGAGCAGGGATCAGTGGAGCGGGGATCAGTGGAGCGGGGATCAGTGGAGCGGGGATCAGTGGAGCAGGATCAGTGGAGCAGGGATCAGTGGAGCGGGGATCAGTGGAGCAGGGATCAGTGGAGCGGGGATCAGTGGAGCGGGGATCAGTGGAGCGGGGATCAGTGGAGCAGGGATCAGTGGAGCAGGGATCAGTGGAGCGGGGATCAGTGGAGCAGGATCAGTGGAGCGGGGATCAGGGAAGGCAGGGATCAGTGGAGCAGGGATCAGTGGAGCGGGGATCAGTGGAGCGGGGATCAGTGGAGCGGGGATCAGTGGAGCGGGGATCAGTGGAGCAGGGATCGGTGGAGCGGGGATCAGTGGAGCAGGGATCAGTGGAGCAGGATCGGTGGAGCAGGGATCTGTAATAGAACACGTGGTGTGAAATTTTGGGGGGTGGTGGCACCATGGGAGGTTCAGGGGTTCCACTGGCTGTCTCACAATCCAAATTCCGGGATCAGATAATCAAAAAACTGATTATGATGTGAAGCGGTCTGTTACAGCTGACTCCCCAGATTCCACGGGGCAGTTCTCAGACCGGTTAGAGGAGTGTAAGAATATACACATGCTGTTATTGGGGTGGACATGCTGTTATTACTATGTGGACAAAAGTATTGGGACAGACACTCGTGGGACTGAGGCTATGGGACTGAATGAAACACCTGAAGATGATAAAGAGGAGCGTCCCAATACTTTTGTCCGTATAGTGTATCAGGTCCATGGTCCGCTTGGTGGTTATGTGCAAAAGTCTCTAAACTGTAATTCCTTTAATTTCCTGTCATTCACTTTTTATGAGATCTTTAAGAGGAGATTAGATAAGATAACCCACTTGCATAAGATGAGATAAGATAAGATGGAACGTCATTTCTCACGAAGGGAATGTTTGGGAATAAATAAGATTAACAATACATAAATAATAAATAATAATAAATACTATACAGCCAGTAATGTAACTCTAAGGCCTAATTAAATATATATACACATGATCCATCTAGTAAAAAAGTGAGGTAGAAAGCGGAATTGCTCATGGAATCCCATATGGAATCCCGTATGGAAGTGGGATGTAAATGGAAAACGTGGAACGAGTTTCCAGAAATTTGAAGCTGCAGAGGAAGTGGGACCTTTAGCAATCCTTCCACAGAACACCTCCACACTATGGGGGTCTGAAAGGAGGTGTAGCTGTTCAAGGAGCTCCTCACTGAGAAAAGGAGACGCACACCTCCAACAAAGGAGCTGCTGGTGTTCTCAGAACCAGGGACTGACCATCCCAGAGTCTAGAACCTCAACACCACTGAGTGTGTTTGGGGTTACCTGGATGGTGAGAAGCAGCAGGTGCTGAACCAGCTACTGAGACTGACCTGTGGAGGTGTGTCTCGCAGTGGTAAAGGGTGGTCCCGGGAAAGGGTCCGGTAGGAGCAGATGGACTACTGTTGGTGATTGTAAGTCTGCACAGTCCAGCTCTCTGGAAGGTGTTTATGATAAACTGGCCAGTAGGTGTGATACTGAGGAGGTGTACCTAATAAAGCGTCACATGTGTCGCTGCTGTGGATGTTGATGACGCTGCTGGTCGGTACTGAGCGTCAGAGCTGACAGTAAGGTTTAGGTCTTCATCTGTGTCTTTGAAGAGCAACTGATGACCCTCATCTCTGCGGCGAAGGAGCGCGGCGTGGAGTTCGTTTACGCCATCTCACCTGGGCTGGACATCACCTTCTCTAACCCCAAGGAGGTGACCTCCCTCAAGAAGAAGCTCAGTCAGGTAAGGTTAGACCCTCAGGCCTCCTCGCTGGGTCAGTCTCCTCAGCTCATGCTAACGCTGCTAACAGTGATTAGAAGGCACAGGCCACGATTAGCCGCGGTCAGCACCGTCAGCATTACGGTGTGACCGGTTCCTCTAACGGGGCCATAGAACCCATTTATCCAGTATGTACCCTGGGTAAAGTGGTTCTGGAATGAAGCTCTCCCCTTGTTTGGTGAGCTCATGAATAATCAGATGAGCTCTGCTCCCGTTGGCTGGTTTACAGTGAGACCCCGCCCCTGCCGGTTGTCTCTGAGTGGTGTCTGATGGAGGTGTGTCTGTCTGGTTTACACTGGGGCAGGTGAGCGAGTTTGGGTGCAGGTCCTTCGCTCTGCTTTTCGACGACATCGAGACAGAAATGTGTCCTGCTGATAAAGAGGCCTTCAGCACCTTCGCCCACGCACAGGTGGCCGTCACCAACCAGGTGTTCCAGCACCTGCCGGAGCCGCAGACCTTTCTCTTCTGCCCAACAGGTAACACCAGCTTTACCGCCCACAACAAACACGTTCCATCAAACCGCAGATAGTTTCACGGGTTTGGTGTGCGGTATAAACAGTGGTGGTGATGGGAACCAGGGTTCTCCATGTCTAGAACACACCTATAGACACTGTACTGACTATCTAGACCACCAGTGAACCTCCTCTGAGTGTATATGGAATGTTGATGATGGAATGATAGGATCAGCCCGGGCACCTGGGGTTTTATTCTGAATGGAACGAGGCCTCCGGCTGTCAGCGTTTAAAGGGTGGTGTGTCCTCCTGTAGATTACTGCGCCGCGTTCTGTACCCCGAGTGTGAGCCAGTCTTCATATCTACACAGCGTGGGGGAGCAGCTCCTCCCTGGTATCGATATTCTCTGGACAGGTAAGACCGTCTGCACCTGAAGCACCACTTACAGCGTGGAACGGGTTCTGATCCGGTTCCTGTATCTAACTTCAAAACGGTTAATGTACACCACAGATAGATCAGTCCAGAACCCAAAACAGGCTTCTCCGTCTTCTTATCAGCAATAGTTGATCCATGGACACACACACACACACACACACACACACACACACACACACACACACACACACACACACACACACACACACACACACACACACACACACACATACACACACACACACACACACACACACACACACACATACACACACATACACACACACACACATACACACACACACACACACATATACACACACATACACACATACACACACATATACACAAACACACACACACATACACACATATACATACACACACACATATACACACACACACACACACACACACACAGATATACACACACACACACATACACACACACACACATACACACACACACACACACACACACAGATACACACACACGTACATACAGGCACCAGTTGAAGAACCCGGTTCTGTTGGTTGATGGTTCTGTTGGTCAGTGTGTCTGTGTGTACATACCTTCTGTTTCCCCCCTCAGGCCCCAAAGTGGTGTCTAATGACATTTCGGTGGAGTCCATAGAGGAGGTGTCCCGCGTTCTCAGGCGCCCGCCGGTTATTTGGGACAACATCCACGCCAACGACTACGACCCCCAGAGGCTTTTCCTGGGACCCTTCAAGAACCGGCCCACCGAGCTCATTCCCAAACTCAGAGGAGTGCTCACCAACCCCAACTGCGAGTTCGAGCCCAACTTCGTGGCTATTCACACTCTGGCCACCTGGTGCAAGTCCAGCACCGCCCAGAAGGATGTAGCCATGGGTGAGTGTGTATGACGGAGAACCGACGGTTAAAGTCGAATTAGTACAAGATATAAAAAGTGATGAACAGAGACGAGAATATTCAGAATAAGGCTGTTTTACAGACGGCGAGGATCAGGGCTCGGACTACAACCCCCAGGAGGCTCTGCGACTTGCCCTCTCTGATTGGCTGATTGAGTTTGGCATGGCAGACCAACCCGATGGTAAGATGTTCTGTAGGTCACCTGAAGGTTCAGGGTCCGTCCACTCTGACTGTCGGTCACTAAAACCCCCCTCTGCCTCGGCAGTGTCCCGGTCTGGCAGTGGCCGTGCTAAGAGAGAGCCGTCCGAGGAGGAGCCCATGCAGACGGACGAGTACATCCCGGGTCCCAAAGAGAACCCCCTGTACACGGCCGAGCCGCTGACCCTGGAGGACCTGACTCTGCTGTCCGAGCTGTTCTACCTGCCGTACGAGCACGGCCCCACCTCCCTGGCCATGCTGAGGGAGCTCCACTGGCTCCGTGGGAACAGCGCCGCCGCCGCGTTCGGCACCGCGGAACCAGAGAACGCCAAGGTTAGGTGGCACTGTTTACTTAACTGCCTCTAGTCCTTCATCGGTGGTCACAGGACACCGCTGGCTGGATGGTGTTGGGTGGTGGGGGGGTATTTAGTAACCCACTCGTTCGGAATGTCTTCCACAGGCCAAAGAATGGCGAGAGAGAGCGGAGCACTTCGACAACATGTGCGCTGCAGTCGTCCGGATGTTCAACAGGCTGTCCAACGCGCCCAACAGGACCATTCTGTATGACCTGTACAACTACATCTGCGACATAAAGAGCGGCGTGTCCTTAGCCAGAACCTTCGTCAGCAGTTTGGGTGGGTGACCACGTAGAACCTTCACGTAGAACGGCACTCTCACAGCACCTACCAAACGTTCCTCATACGGGGAATTCAAATCTGAGATCTGAGCCTGAACCCATAAGAGCCCGCGCTGGTGTAGCGTCGCAGTGCGCCCCAAGCAGTCTGGGAAGTTCTGTTTACAGCGTGAACCCATTTAACAGTTCTAATGCTCTGATATCATGTTCTTACATAGAACCCATATCTAGAACACAGTGATCAAATACAAGTTATGAAGTGGCTGTTGAAAGGGTTGGTTGCCCATAAACTGGTTCCAGTAGCCGCAGTGTGTCCCCAGATCCCTCACCCTGCCCTGTGGGGGACACGGGTCTGGGCGCGCCCGGGTTAATGGGTCGCCAGGGTCTGTTACACAGTGCCTTATTAATATTAATGACTTATGATTTATGTGAGTGTGTGTGTGTGTGTGAGAGAGTGAGATGTGGGATGTTTAATCTGGGTTTTCTTTTTTGGATCAGGAGGCCGGAATCCTCCGCCCCACCAGGTTATAAACGATAACCCGGAGCCGTGGGGCTTCAGAGGTGGGCTCTCCGGAGAGTTCCAGGTTCGGCTTGTCTCCCTCTCTCTGCGGATGCGTGTCTCAGGTGGTGATCTGGTTAGGGGGCAGTGACCTGTACTGAACTGGGTTTCCTGATTTGTGTCTGTTACACAGAGGATGCTTCCGTGTCATGGGAACCGGGATCTGTTCCGCTCTCCTCCTGCCACTCGAGTGTACACCATTCGGCCATGCACTCCAAAAGACAAGGTGACTGGGGGGGGTGGGGGGGGGGCTCTGACACATGTACTGAGGTGGGGGGAGTTCATTACTGCATAACTCAGACTTCAACTGTGTGTGTGTCTCTGTGTGTGTATGTATGTGCCTGTGTGTATGTGTGTGTATCTGTGTGTGTGTGTGTGTGTGTGTATATGTATGTGCCTGTGTGTGTATGTGTGTGTGTGTGTGTGTGTGTGTGTGTGTGTGTGTGTCTCTGTGTGTGTGTGCCTGTGTGTGCCTGTGTGTGTCTGTGTGTGTGTCTGTGTGTGTGTATGTGTGTGTGTGTGTGTATGTGTGTGTGTGTGTGTGTGTCTCTGTGTGTGTCTGTGTGTGTCTGTGTGTGTCTGTGTGTATGTGTGTGTGTGTCTGTGTGTGTGTGTGTGTGTCTGTGTGTGTGTGTATGTGTGTGTGTGTGTGTGTGTGTGTGTGTGTGTGTGTGTGTGT